>JAODUK010041327.1:0-20687 GCA_027564635.1 Typhlichthys eigenmanni
CCCCCCCCCCCCCCCCCCCCCCCATCGTCTATAGCCTCAGGAAGCCTCACGGTTTCTCCATCGTCTGTACAGTTCCGTGTCCTCGCTGATGGACTGTGCTCTCCCATGTGCACACTGTCTGACACAAAGATCCCTGCCACTCCATTCAGCAGGGCTCACCAAGAGAGATAGTAACCTAATTAGGTGTCCTGATTGAAATGAGAAGCACACAGGGCTTTTGAAACCTAATTTGCATCATTGTCTCCCATGGTCGTTTAAAGACAGCAGTGGCTCGGCACAATGGGTGACTGGCCAGGCAAAATGGCCTGAAAGGGGATTTAATTGTTACGCCTTGACTGGGCACACGGGACATACAGTATACTGTACACACACACACACACACACACACACACACAAGAAATTGCCTTGAGTGACTGACAATCTTGATCTCATTTTACACAAACATTGAGCGTGTGTGTGCGTGTAAGAGAGACATTTCCATTCATAGTATGCTTGTCTGTCTGAGGTTTGCATCATTCAGTACACAGCTGATATACCCGGTGGATGGACCAGACAGCTCACGTACCACATACTTAATTGCCAAGAGAGATGCTATCCCACCTGACAGAGTCTCTGTTGTCACCCTCCATTCACACAGCGTGCAAGGAGATAGCCACTGAATAATACATGGTGGCATTAAGCCTCACCCTCAGTGGCATAGATGTACAGAAGGCATAGTAAACTCTGAGTAGAATAGAAACCTCAAAGCAGAACTGAAACACATAGGGGTTCCAACATTAAATGTAGCCTAGAGATGAAGACATTAACCGTAAAGAGCGAAAAACGATTTTGACCGTTTTGTCTAATGCTAATGCTTCCCTGTATTATAGAACACTTTTCTTTAATGAAAACAGTAGTATTCAGAATCTCATTATACTATCACACAAGCCACTACATTTTTCTGACAAAATATAGGCTGAGGTAGGGCTCTGGGGAAAGACATGAAGGAGAAACACAGAGTAATTCTACGGGGACCTGGAAACGAGGGTAATATTACCACTTCCTGTAAGACAGCGGGAAGCTGCCATCGCTGGCAGCCCGTGTGAATAAAATCAGCAATAAGCAGTCTATGACACAGAGAGTCTCTCATTTAGGCCATAATACATACAGCACTGTATGCGGGGTTCAGGAAATCTCACAAAGGCATCCACAAAGCCCCCATTAGCAAATTCATGAGCTCAGTTTTCCCTCCTGCCACTGATCCCAGCATGAAGTAAACATCAGTGATCACTGCCAATGAGCCAGGCCAGAATCAGAGGTTTATTCAGAATACAAAGTTGAAAGATGATCATGTGTTGCTTGGCGTCAAGTAATTCTCTTCAGGTCAAAATAAGAACGCGTTACCATGATTGGGAATTAATTACTTCTATTAATAATATATTCACCATTAACAATACATATGGAATCTAGTCATTCAAGCTTGGAGAGATTGCATAAATGGGAGCAGGCACACAGCACAGGAATACATAATCATCAAGATTAAGCTGTTATTTGCTTTAATAACAATGGGAAGGTGTTTCCATTTGCTCTTGCATTCTGCAAATTAGTTTCCCTCTCTAATTGAAAGTGAATAATGTCATAATTCCTTCATTGGACTGTAACAATGACTGCAGCTAACATCTGTTGCGGGCCTCTGTGTTGCCTAACAAATCTCCTTATGCAAAGGCAGCACCGCCAACACACGTTTTGAAAGGGTAGACATAATAAGGCAGAAGAGAAATTGCGCGCCTTTGTAATTGAGTTGAAAGAATTGACTGTGATTAATGTCTTCTACAGGGCCACCGGGCTGTTTGTGGTGAATAGCGCGGCAGGTAACACAAACACTTCGTCATTGAACACACAGACACTTGTATTCTATCAACATGTCTCAAGTTAACAGCAACACCGCTGCATACTGTAGCTAATGGAGAAGGAGAGAGCGATATTATAAGCAGACACTATGTAGCGCAGCATGCATTGAGGCTGTAGGATTACAGAGCGTAGCAGCACATAGGCGGTAACTGGCGGAACATATTGCATGGCTACACACTAACGCATGGCAAAAGTAATCATTTTGGAGTGTGTATACAGAGTCAGCACTTGGGTGAATAATATATTTCAATGTCACGCTGTGAAAGGTTCAAAATGAGATGGAAAGGGGTGCTCAATGTTGCCACGTCTGAAATCAGTCTCTCCTAACAGAGCTTCTAGAAAAGGAGACTATAAGCGTACATTGCATGGAATGCTAAATGACATTTTGCTGGCTGAATCTGGGAAAACGCTAAAAGACCGACAGAGAGGAGCTCTCTTCCAAAATGCCTCATCCTTAAAGCTCTTCCTTTCAAAGCCCTTCTCAACACATCACCTGCTCACATTCCCTGCTCCATTTACCATGTCTTATTATATGCTGGGAAACTGCTAAAAAAACTAGCAGTGATAGATTATCCACCAATATATTTGCTAATTGCTAAATTCCCTATAGATAGGAAAGAAACTACAGTATACTCCAGTTCATATTTTTTCATATGTAGTACTATATAGGATAGTAGTCATAGTAGTAGAAGTAGAAATACATTATCAGTAAAGAGTGTACAGTATAGCTTATAGCGGTTACTGTATAGAAGCATAATGAAATGTGGACACTATAAAACAACATCTTTACAAAGGAATGCTTTCCTGCTGTGCTGTATTACAGGAAAAACTGAAACTGCCCAAACTTCCTGCCAGTACCATATACAGGTCTCACTCACTTAGACACCTCTGAGATGAAGAGCTGTCACATAATCTATCATGTTCTCAACAGAAGCACCCTGAGAGGCAGAATCATGAATAAATCAGTTGAAATGAGGCGACGGTGTTTGGATATGCACTTGTTCTGGCACCAAGGAACCCCTGGCCTGGCAGGTACAGGCCTGGCCAAGTTCCCAAAAACCTGCCGAGGAACAAAAATAACATAAAAACCTTCCCATCATGCACCACAGCACAGGGGTGACATTGGGCTGACCGCTGTGGGCAAGTGAGAGGCGACAGTTTAACTCAAAAGCAAATTGAGATTTTCTCTCAAAGCATAGTAAAACCCTAAAAGGATTGTGGGGAAAATGTATTACATTTACTGAATGAGAATAATCTGTATACATACAGTATGCCTCACAGAAGGCTTTTACAGCACAATACTTATACAATACAAAAACATGTGTACTATTTGGCCAATGGGAGGAGACTTGGGTCACACTGCTAACACAATAACCAGATTCATGCTTTGTCCAGTGGTGTTTCAGATTCACATGCAAACATTATGATGTTTTGGTGAAAGTATCCAGAGGGATGTCATCACAATTGGAGGCAAAAAAGGAATTATGTTACTTGTAGGTATTTGATACACATGGAAATACCCTGTCCAAACCTGGAAGTTCTTTAATATTTACTAGTATGAAGTCACATATAGATATCTTACACCAATTAAAATTCAAAATAAATATTATATATATTATATATTATATTATATTATATTATAGAATATTATAAGAAATTTTTAAAATAATGATTCAAAGAATTCTTGGATAAATGATTGACTCATTAGCCAAGACAAAGTGTGATGTTCTGATGTTGCCTTCAATATCATTACAGGAGGTAATTTACTCATAATATTCACCAGCTCAATTATTTATTCGTTAAAGTAGCCTCAGTTGAAAACTCTCTTGGGTAAAAATGATAGTCTCAGCAGGGAATTAGACCTCATGCCATAACGGGTGAGGTATTCATTAGCACTCGTGCCAATAGCAATCTGGGAGGTAATGTCTCTCACGCTCCATTGAGCTGGGGTGTTCAATAAGCCATATCTATGGAGTTTAAATGAATGCGTTTGCACAGACCTTGTGAGGGCACACATTGTTAAAAATAACACTTGGAAGACTGCGCTCCTAAACCCTACATGAAGGTATAGTGTTGAAAGTAATGCCTCGACAATGGGCCTTTAAGGAACAAAGGGTTTTTTTTTGTTATATGATGACTCTCGTGTGTCAGTGTAAAACATATGTAAAAAAAAAAAAAAAAAAAAAGAAAACAAGGCCCTCCAGCTAATGAAATGTTAATGGTTAATGTTAAAATGCTGTTCATGGGCTATCAGTTTTCAGATAGTGTGTATGTCAGCCCGTTATTATCTAGTGGGCTGACAGTTTAATAAGACCCTTGCTTTGTGTTAGCCAGGCATTGTGAAACTGCCATATTGGTTTCACCCCCATGAGCACTTGATCAAGGCACACAACCAACGATTAACTATACCATTTACCACATACCGCATCTCTGCATGCCAAAATATCCACAGGTTCCTCGTACAGTATGTGCTCAGGTACCTCAGAATAGAGTATGCCATTCTCTGCCTTGTCAGTGTTTGTTGGCCCATGTAAAAGGGAAGGCTGTTACTTAGTATCTCTGGCTATTCAGTAGGTGTATGGCAATGCACTCCAGCCATTTAAACCAGAAATGTGTCGCTCAAACAAGGAAAATCTTAGTGTAATTCTACATGGATCCAATACAAATGGTAACAAATAGAGTGGCTGTCAATTATTGTACCATGTGCAATATGTTATATTAATTATGTAAATGAAAAAACATCTGGTATATAATGAAAGGCTGCCCCCTAGTGACACCAGAATGTCTATTCAACACAATGGACAATGGGTGGGCAATAACGAGGCAACCAAGGGGCTTAATGATCAGAACATGAGATGTTAGCTCACTGCTACCAAACCCTTTCCAAGCCTGTGTCTGATGCTTTGCATGGCTCGCCGCCTCTTCCTTGCCCTCCCTCCTTCGCTGTCTCTAAGCCTCAAGAGAGCAAAGTGACCTTTTTTAGACATTTCTACTGTGACTGATGGACTGGGAGAGAGTACCAGTGCAGCTGCTGCTGTCAAGACGCATTTATCTTTCTGCCAGAGCCAGGAGGCTAAACCAATCAAAAGCTACCCCATGTCAGCCCTAAAACCCACCCCCCTCCCTAAAAAGTATGTGTGACATTTCTTTTCCTCCAAACAGTATTTAGATCCCCTCAGATGAGAGAGCATGCATACGCCAGTGTTGATGTACAGTCTCTAGTGAGTGTGCGTTGTCTTAGCTTGGAGGTAATTGCCTTCTTCACACAACCTAAAGCTCATTCCCTCTCGCCCCTTCTGATTCTAACAACTGCCAATCCTATTGGTAACTCACTTGATGCAGTCCCTGCAACAGACAACAGATCTCAAGTCACCATCAACAGCAACAAAGCATTTCTTTTTCAAAGAGTGATTCATACAATGATTCATATTTCAGTGGGTATTTGAAAGATATAGTCAATAGGCATGTAGTGTATCTCTGAGCAAGTGCAGGTATAAAGACACTACTGGTAACAACAACACATAATAGTACACCTTTCCTACCCTCCGTAGGTGAATTTTAAGGTGCTGTTCTCAGCATGCAAAGCAACGGAACCAGTGTTTTATACTGGATCCATAAAGAAATGTAATGGTGCTTTTATAAATCTGCATATGCAGTTGTAAAACTGAAACTGCAGAAAGAGTATCTCTGTTATTAATACACTCTTCAATTTGTTCTGTATTTGGTTGAAAACCATCCTTAAACAATTGTGTGTTTAGCATTTCATCTAATATTGCCAAATTTTTCTCACTTTCCTGTATTACTGTATCCCCCATGAAAGCAATTAAGTTCTTCCCATAAGTTCTTGTCATTTAAACCATATTACTTGCATTTCTTATTATCCCGTTGATCCTATTTCACAATGACCTGAAGGTTTTACCGATGAGGGGTACAGTAAACATTTTTCCCATTTAGCCTGTAAACAGAGAACATCTTAATTCACACATTTACCTGTTTATTTGTCGGTAAAAAGTAGAATAACTAATTATACTAAAAAGTGTCGATATCCCAGAGAACAAGTCTAATTGGCCACAGTAACTCAAAGCACCTGCGTGGACAGGGACTTCAATTCATCCACGCAAGACAGGAGGAAAGTTACCTTCATCTGTAGCACAACCAGGTCACTGTGTCTAAAAAAGGTCTATTGGAGCTGCTGGCACTGATCCAGTCCTTGACTCACCATGCTGGGCTTCTCTCTGCTCCAGCTCCTGCCTAAGCTGATGCTGCTGCATCTTCATCCTGGCCAATTCCTGGCTGTTCCCAGAGCTCAGGCTGTGGAGCCTCTTGGCCAGGCCCTCCAGACGATCTCTCTCCTGGTTGGCCGCCTTTATCTCAGCTTTAAGCTCCTTGGCATTGGCAAAGTCATTACCTGCACCGGGGCACATGCACGGCAAGTGAGGACACGGCAGCGCTCAGCGCTCGCCTTATTAATGAGCCGCTCTGTCCTTTATGGCCTAATTAGCTGACGCTAATGGAACGTGAGCGCTGTGGCTAAGGGAATAATGTGGGATGTGCTTCAGGCTGGGATGGGATGGAGAGGTTGAGGTGTGGGGTGTGGGGGGTGAAGACACACCTGAGATGGCTGCCAGCTTGGCTTCGTGCAGCGTTAAAAGCTGAGCTTCTGTCTCACTGACTTTCCTCCGCAGGCTGCCGCCCAGCCTCTGGCTCATGACCACCTGAGAGAGGGAGAAGTGAGACGGAGGTTAGCTCACTGGAAGTGAATGGAAACTCTTTCAGCACCAAGGCTCCCACAGGATGCATGACTCATTTTCAATTCCTCTTCCTCTGCCCCCCCCCCCCTGTCCTTGCTGCACTCATTCTCAGATGGTATTATTATTATGAATTCATTTCCGTCCTTCATTGCTCCCTCTGCTTTGAATACACACACACACACGTGCGCTGATGTTGCTACCTTGCCCATAATCTTTAGGAAGGAAGCCAGCTTCTCCTTTCATATGGCCAGACTGGGAAATAAGACAGTAGTAATACTAATACTAGTACAAATAATAATAATAATGTCTGGGAGTAAAGAAGCCCTGAATGCTGCAGGCTTGACAGGGTTGTGCCGTCCCCCAATGTCGGCATCACATCGAGGGGTTGGTGGCTTTAGATACAGCCTCTCTAACCCCGTCTCTGCACTGTAAAACTGTGTTCCTCCTGTGCTGTATTCCCTTTGAATTACAAGCCAGATGGAATTCCCATGTTGCACCTCCTGCTTCTGAGGAAAACATTTCTCCTCTGACAGAGAGCTGTGATGCAGAATATTCTGGAATCTCTCCTTGAAATCTGACAAAGATCTATGCTTCGTTTTGAAACCGGCGAGTCAAACAGGTGAGTCTTTCAGAAGAGTAGCGCAACATCCCGAGAGAGTCACGTGAAAATATTTGTACTTTCACCCGAGAAAATAGTTGTACATTCACTTTAGTCAATGTAGGTGTCACTCTAAGGAAAAACTATTATATTTCATATTAAATAACAGAAGAAATATTAGATTGTTTTTTTCTCCTGAAGTCGGACATGGGCTCCATAAGTGTGATCGTGATCGGCTTCTAGAGGGCACAGTGACTTTGGAGCCACCTCTCCTACTGAGCCTCTTCCCTTTCTCTCTCCCTCTCAGCCTCAACACTTTTGACAGATTTGTCGTGCTGTCGCATCTCGTTAGAGATCAGTGAGAGGCGAGCCCCTAGCCCCGACAGGCAGGAAACCCCCTCCCCTGCCGAGAGACAATACATGCATAAGGACGCACAGACGGCCAGATGCACTCAGGATATACATTGACAATACACTGGCTATAGGAACAATACCGCAGTAAGCTATGTTGTATCAATAGCCTCTCTAAGGAGAGAAGGCAGTGCAGTTGTACACACACACACACGCATGCACGCACGCACACGCACACGCACTCACTCACACACTCTGTTCTGTGTGAAAGCCGCAGGCTATCACAGCTAAAGCGGTTATTTTGTGATGCTCACACAGCTCCGGGCTATCTTCTTCTGTATGTACTGCATATTTGTCAAGGAAACTATTGTGCTGCCCAGTTACTGTACATTACTACATTCAAAGATGAACTATTTGTTATTATGAAGATGCCCACAGTGGACCATTATTGCTTAAGGTCACATTCTTAAATGTACATTATAGTGTGTGAACACATATTCAAATAGCTTTTAAATGTGGTATGTTTACTACCTCTTTCCCTGCATTACTTCAATTGTTCTATTATTATTTATTACTTAGCTATAATGCGATGCAAATAAGTGTTGACCTTTTACCGAGGAAATTAAGTCACATGACTAGCCCGCTATTGGAGTAAATTCGATAAAACTCCCGACACGTCAACATGTTTACATAACATAACTTCACAGGTAAAGTATAACAACGTCCAACAACGTCTCAGCGTGCAAGCTAGCTGGTCGTGTGCTAAGTGGCCAGCACAGTCTCACACGACGTCAGGCAGACCAGAGCTCGTAGCAATGTCCCCCCTGCTCATGCTTCTCGCCAACCGCGCCATACGTATTTGCACAGAGCTGTCCAGGGCACAGCTAGCAAAGCTCAGAAAGAGCAGACAAAGAGACACTGCCCTTCCACTGCCAGCAGACAGACAATAGCAACACAGACACATACTAGACTGCATCATCTGACTTGCATGCATAATTAATGCACTGCAGACTGTCGCTTGCTGTCTGTGTTGACACGACAACACACATCATTACATATTCATAAAACATCCAGCCATTATAGCAAGCAAAAAAGCAGAGCTGAGTTTGCATATCGTGGATCACGGTCAGGTTAAGGTGATCTTACTTTGGCGGTAGCTTCTTTGATAGACAGATTCAAAGTCTTCTCCTGCTCCTGGAGTCTGGAAGATAGAATGCTAACATGTTACGATACTGTTACGCAATTTGCAGCAAAAAAGTAGGGTATATTTTCACAAAATTTGAGTACACTAAAATAATGGTGTGTGGCTGTTCAACATAACACATTTATAAGATATTTTAAGGCTATATAATTTGGAGGAACTATAGTGTAAAACGTATATTTACAAATCCACAAATTTGCCATAAAATGGTAATATTGGTGTGATAGGTGTGATGAAAGAATGCAATTACATAAACATGTAAACAGGACGCAGCATAAAGGTCACATTATTACATGTAATCCAAACATAACTTCATTAGTTAATGGCAAAATGGAGCATGAAATCCTTCACAGTCTGCAACACAATCACCTTGAAAGCCTCACATCAGTACACTCGTTTTGCCTCGTTGATGTCATATAAAACCAGTGCTCTTTTGTCCTTAAGAACATTCTGCATTGGAGGCATCAGAGAACTGCTTTGTTCTAATAGAGACCATCTGAGGAAGAGTTGCACCCTTATCTGTCTCAAACTTGTTTGGCAGTGTTTCTGTCACACGGCCAGGAGGGTGACCTAAATCACCACACCACTGCATGTGCAGCCTGATATCCAATCGCAGACCGCAATTTCAATCAGAAAGCCTCGACGCCGCGCTTTAGTTCGGGTGACGACTTGTCAGATATCAAATTATACCACAGATGGTAGGTCAAGCAGCTGAGAAGGTGATAAGTACAATTTACATGTCTCTCTAACCAGTAACACAGAGAGGCTTCCCATAGTGGCCGCTCACACGCTATTAACTTTAGATGATATGATGCAAAGTATTAATTTGCATCTGTGAAAAATTCATTAAAATTCCAAACGGGTTCAAGCAGGTGTGAAGGAAGAGGATTGAGGCCACGGAGGAGGCAAGGATTAAAGAATACAAAGGCAAAAATGGATTGCCACTGCTCTGTGCAATATTTCTGCAAATAACCACTTGAAAATGTCTTTATACATTTTAAATGGATAACACCTACATATTGTATGTGTATATATATATATATATATATATATATATATATATACTGTATATATAAAATAGACAAAAGAAATACATACACATTGGCTGTTACATGCATAAGCTGCTGGTGTTATGGTTATGAATAACGAAACCAGGTCCAACCAGCTTTCATGCAGATCTTTACAAAGGTATTTGGGAAGAAATACGAAGCTGACATGTTTTCATGTTGTGAAGGTAATTAAATGAACCGGGGAAAGATTTGAAATTTCAGAAGAGTTATTATCAATAGAAGCATCAACTGAGTTGTATATTACAAATTATAATACATACAAGCAGTCAAATCAATATGTAAAAATATAATTTACAGGGATAACAGGGAAAAAAGATAAATGTACAGTAACTCCCACTGTTCTACCAGTTCAACTCAAGGTTCTTTAGCATCCCCATGTGGCGATAGACAGTACTGCAGCTATAGACGTTCAGCGATAAGAGCTTGAGAGCAGTGTAGCTGATGCTAACCTGAGCGAGGAGGCCGAGGGAGAGACCACTATCTGCGTGCGGTTCTCACAGGTGACCAGGTGGTGCAGGGCTCGACTCATGTCACAGAGCTGGGCCACGGAGCAGCTCCTCAGCACGGAGCTCTCCAGCTCCTCAGTCTCTACATGCTGGTCTTCCTGGTGGAGCTGCTGCTCCAAGCTGTGGCTGCGGTCCCTCAGCTCAGACAGCCTCCTCTGCAGCTCTGCTATCTCTGCCTGCACAGGTGTACAGCAAAGCTGACAGATCACCCCAGAGCCTTTTAGAAGCTCATGACATACATGATGTAATGTATTTGTGTTTTGGAGCCCTTTGAAAAACACTGATTCTTGCTTTATTAGCAGCCGCCATTTTGAAAATAAAATGTATAATTGTTGTTGATTGACCTGCCTGCTTAAATCAAGTGTTTATACAGTATACACAGTTACCTCTACAATCCGCTTCTCTTGCATTAACCAATCTCTTCTAGTCAACGAACTGTGCCCACAGTGTTCTGAATGTTGACCTGCGTCAGGCTCTATACCATCCCTGTAACACCCCAACAACAATGACACAAAAGGATGTGTACAATTACATTGGTATTATATGTACTGTACTTTTCAGTAGCCTGCATCTTTAAATGGCTGTACTGTGTAACTAGCTACACACAGTACGTCTGTATGTAGCTCAACCCTATTTATATGCTTCATGATGCTATGAAGCATACTGTATGTTTAATGATACTATGAAGCATACAGAAATAGGGTTGCGCTGCATACAGATGGAATGTCTTGTTTTGCTACCATAGCCACACCTGATTTCCTTCCTGATACAAAACAAGTCTATTTATGAGGTCACTCTCATTGTTCTGTACACTGCCCCAGCGTTATGGGGAGGGGAGAGCACAATTATGATTACGAGACAAACATTTCAAATCTATGAATTAAACCAAGTCAAGCCATGGAAATATATGGCTTATAGGAGGAACGATGTATAAACCTAGTCTATTTACCATGGCACATTAAGAGACATGAGATTAAGCATGAGATTGCTTTACTCATTGTTCACAAAACATTGTAAGGCATGCAATGATAAAGCAAGTGCCTGATAATGTATATGCCTGACCTGCGCTGGTTCTGTTCTGCCCTCTGGAGGGCACTGTATATTGCCTGTCTGAGACGCTGGAGGAACAAAGCCACACTAGGCTGCCTGGATGGCAGGCCCAGCTTCAGAGCACTTTGCTCTCTGGACAACTCCTCCAGTTTCTTACCAAAATGCTCGGCTGTAAATGTAAACACACATAAACACACACATACACAATATATTTTGGTGTTAATATGGTACAGTTTCTCTTTCTTTATCTTCATTTAACACTACGGTAGCTCAGTCCAGTCGACCAGTTCAAATGTCACTGGGTGAAATGTACTAACATGACAACTAAATAGTTCAAGGTCTTAAACAGAGCGACAGCAGATGTTGGTTATTTATTTTTGTCACAAGGACACAGAAATGGTTCAGGACACAGAACTCTTCAAATAAACAGCTTTCCAGGAGACAGTGTGCTCCAGCTTCCCAGAAATAATATTTGGGTCCTTCAGTGGACTGAAGGTAATAGAATTGGCATTAATTCAGTTTGACATAAAGGCCAAATTAAGTATAAAGTACAAATTAATTTTATATATTCATTTTCTGTGAAATAAAAATAAAAAAACAGCATACCCATATTAGCATGGATCAAACAGAACCCATCATCCTGATAATATCTGGGTTTAGCTCCACTCTAATATACAAATGACAGATAGAGTCAACCCATATAACCTAATCTTAAGAGTTTATTTAATTGTTCCACTGAGGTTATAAAAAATGTACATGCATACAGGTCACTCTGAATTGAAGTTTCAGAAACTGTGTCATGGTCAGTAAAATGGTACAGGTTTTCATCAGATCCAATTGTCATAATACTAAGCTTATTTGGCAGGCACTCAAAAGCCCACCTTAACCCTTACTTATTACAAATTAATTAAGCACCGAATCAAAACAAGATTCTAGAGCTTGAATTGGACTGAACATTTGTTATGTAAAATTCTAACATAAAAACACCTCAAATCCAGACACCTACTTCCCATACATGAGACACATACTAACGACCTGAAACATATTACTTATTCAGACTAGTTCAACTCAACCCAACTCAGAAATCCTCAAGCTCACCTGTGTCATAGTCATCATCAAAAATGGCTTTCTGCTGAAGTCTCTGAAGCTTCAACATCATGGACTCAATCTGTGTGGTATCAAGATGGGCAGATAAAAAAGAGCATGAACTAAGAAGAGTCCAGAGGGCATGGAGACATTGTGTAATGGCAGTGACACCAGGTTACAGGTTCACAGCAAATGAATATCAGAATTACTTTACACAGGACAGTAGGTTCAGATGACATTATATAGACCGGGAAGGGGTTCACCTTGGTGTTGGTGCGATTGTTCTGCAGGCAGGACTGCAAGACACCGTCATACTTCTTCACTAGATTATCCCAACCTTGGTCAGAGGAAGGGGTGGTGCTTTCATAGCCAGAGGTGACAGAGGAGGCAGAGGCTGTATCTGAGTCCACAGACAGAGAGGAGGGGAACTCTGTGTCTAGAGAAGAGGAGTCACAATCAGGGGTGTCAGATGTGACCTCCCTGCCACCCCACTGAAGTTCCCGCCAAAACTTGTCACCTAAATATAGCTCCTCTCGCTCTGATTGGCTGGCTTGGGCTGGTGCGGTCTGGGATTGGACAGGAGTCAAATGCTTTGGGACAGTTTTCCCAGAGGACAAGGTTGGTGGTTTAGTCTGCGGTGCATCGGTGGACAGGACAAGAACGTGTTCAGCCTCTAATATCCCAGCTGAAACACGGGCTGGGGTTAAATGTTTAATGGGTTCTGGTTCTGGATGAGCTGCAGTGTCTTTCCTCAGTGACTGTTGGATGAAACTGAAGCTGGAGTTAAAGGAGTCGCGCGGAGGGCTTAGTCTCGACTCAGCTGGACCCAGGCTGGACACAAGATCGCCCCCTGGTGTTGGGAACCAGCCTTCAGTGCACTGTGTATTAGTTACATCATTAGTATTCCCAGGTGGAACAGAAAGGGTAGGGGAGGAGGGGTGGAAACTCTTCCGGGAGTGATGTGTGTGTGTGTCTGTGGCCGGCTGGCGCTGGTTCAGTGAGGACACTTGTGCCTGACTCCTGACAGCATTAGGTGGCTTAGTGATGTCACTCTGGCGCTCTGTTCCGAGACAGCGAGGCTCTCCGGGTTGAATGCCGTTGGTCTGGCCCTCCTCCTGCCCAGCAATAGGGCTCTGTGCCCTGACCGCCTCTCCTCTCATGTAGCCAGGTAGACGATGGAGCCTTTTACGGCTCCCACTGCCCAATGACCCTGATGCTTTGCCACCTGTCAATACAGAGATTAGCCATTAAGTGGGTTTACAGGGAACAGAGCCAATCTCTATACAGGTTACAGGAGAATTACAAGCATTAAGACGACTACTATATTATAAGGAGAATACAGGTCTGTAGCTCATGATATTGAATTACATAATGTGCAAATTAGCAAGGGATGTGTATACATGTATGTATTTATGGAGTAAATCTTAGACTGTATCCTATAATATATTGCTTTACTGCATTTAAGTCATTGGTTTAATTGATTTACCAAAAGCATCTTAACAAATCGTCAATGAAATGAGTTAGCTAGTCCTGGGATATTTCCCAGTGTTTAGCAGCAGCTGTTGAGAAATTCCAAGCGCCTAGAATCATCTTCAATTTAGACACGCCCATCAAGTATAAGAACGATGGAAATCAATTGTATACTCTTCTGTCTTCCGAAGGATAATCCTAATCCTAAAGAATGCATGGATTTGACGGTTGCCATATTTGATGTTTCAAGATTTCAAAAACACCCAAACTCACACAAAATCTGGGCAACGCTATGATATTGGCACAGCATGCAAATGACAATATCTAAACTATTATGGCCAACTATACTGGACTGGATAAAGTTGGTGTCCATGTCTGTGCACCTGCTATGTGATAGAATATCATGTGTAGCATCTGAAGCCTGGTTCCTTCTTGCAGAAAAGGAGAGATGATACAATGAAGGGAATCAAGGGGCCCCTTTGTGTACAGCTGTGCTGCTCTTTTACGCTCAGTTTTCCTTTCCCACTCGTGTGCATACGCGAGTGCACACCCACACACACACACAGACACTTGTGCACACAGCCATGCAGACATACACACAGATACACGTTTGTATTAAAAAACAGTGGGACCATTCAGTACTAGTGTCAATGTGAATCCCAGCACGGACAGATAAGACAAGATAACCTAGGTATGGTTATCCAGTTTAATGTGTTTTGTGTTAAACTTGTGAATTTATGTACAAGTAGATATTTTATTTATGTCCCTGAAGCTTAACAAAAATGCAGGTGTGTGCCAAACATGGTCTGTCTCGCTACAAAGCAACCACAGACCCGTGGCAGACCCTCCATGACCTTCAATGATGTCACCCCTAGACCATGCCTAAGAAACCACTTAGGCGGAAGCAGAGAAATTAACTGAGAGAGCCACAGTACAGTATAGTGACAGACTGTATGCGTGGTGTAGTGCAGCTCCATCACAAAGGAGACTACAGTGCATTGAGACCACCACACTAGCTCTCATGTTACATACAGACCCATTAGTGTTTTTCTCTATAGCCCACCTCAGCAACCCAACACTCCCCTGAGAACTAAACCACAGGCCATCCACCATCTGGCAGGCTGCATATACTACTGATATACAGTGCATAGACTAGAGGGCACTCCAGACAGCCAAGAGCCCAATATCTGTACAGAGAAATGCTTGACAACATGGGCGCTACGGGCTCTCCTCAACGTGTTAGATCACAGAAAGATAGCTGTTTCTCACTAAAGGGGAAGGAAATGCCCATTGTGGATGTGGATGTGGGAGTGAAGGAGCAGGGGCTTCTACATCATGGCCGCTACATTTAGAAGGCATGTCTTCTATTGCTTCCTGCCTTGCGTAATGCTAAAATGGATCTAACTAAACCGTGAAAAGGCAAATCTCAGCAGACTCGAATCCTTACCAAAGCTTTTAGCACACATACAGTAGCATTGTGTGTTTTCAGTTAAGCTAATAATCAATCTATTTACTACGTAAATGGAAACTGAAATCACTACAAACAAGGATAAATGTTCCCAGACTGTGAGAAGAGGGTGAATATTTACCTTATGAGATTAAAGAGGCCCTCCACTAATATAGTACACAGCATCCCATTGGTTCAGATAAAGGCCCTTTAGCCAAAGAGCAGAGGAATGTGGAGGATCTCATGAAAACACAAACTCTGGAGAAGAAAACTCCACACTACAGCCGTAGACACACATCTGCCTATGTCAGCTGGCTCCATGAGAGCTAGTTCTGCAAGGCAGATGGTTCATAACCCTGCCACTTATGACCAATCACAACACAAGAATAAGGGAAGTAAAAGTCAGCTGTTTAGGCTAGAGTTTGTAAGAGCTAACGTGTTTTCCCTTGGGCAGAAATCACAGATATGTTTTTCTACCACATGGACAATGTAGAAATAATATGTTAGGTCTACTTCTTATTACCAAATTTCACATACCTAATCACTTTCTGGGTTAACATGTTTTATCTCTGTACACAAAAAAGTTGTACGACCATCCTAAAGTAAGAGTCAGCCTAAATGATGCAACTTCTATGAGAAAGCAAAGCAGAGAGCTGTCGCTCGCTTCCTGTGCAGTCACATGGGAAGTCACTGGTGCATATGATGGGGGTATAGTCATTTTGATTGTATTTTTTGTTGTTGTTAGAATCTATTTTGTAATGGGGAATTCCTTTGTAGCCAGAACTAAGCGGTCACTCATCCCAACAACTGACCTCTTCACATGATAAGTAATGATGTGAAGAAGTCACCATAACTCTTGTAATCCAAGAGGGGCTATCTCCAAGTACAGCATTCCTTCAAATGTGTATTTTTTTAGAACCAATAACAGTTGGGCTGATCTAGGTTGGATGGTAAGGACACACACCACTTTAGAATAATTATGTTTTCTAATACTTAAGTAATATAAGTAAGATACCTTTAACTAAGCAGGTATTAAGTTGTCAGTGATATGAATGTTTTAAAGCTTTTTCTAGTAAATATGCAGATCAATTCTGTTTATTCACGTAAGATGTGTAGTCATCATATTGCTCAGACATTTGGACAGAAGGTCTACTTTAAACTACTACAAACTACACTACAATATTAAAGATGTGTAGATTATAGGCTAGTCTTTAGACATTAAAGCATCATGTTTATTCACACCTCATACAAGCAGAGATTACATAACATAATACTTGATACTTGGCTCTTTAGCCTAAAGTATCAAGGTCTGTCATACTTAATTATACTGTCATAACTACCCTGTAACCATCAGACACTATGAAATCGCATTATCACCTATTAGAGTCCACGCCCAAATTAAATTATTCCGATGCTCAGAATCTCTGATGTAGCAGCAATCACTGAAACAATATGTCACGATATGCGCATTACGATTTAAGAGGCTACGCATAAAGAGTAAAGTTATCGGAACAAAATATTGTAAATAGCCTAGGCCTATAGATTGATTTTTACCTTCCATTACTTCACAACGCTGAAGCACAGAGCGCCTGCTGTCAGTGTAGTTGGCAGCGTGGCACTCCAACCCCATCAATCCAGCAAACATCTTTGTTTGTGTTTTAATAAATCAACAGGCTATCTAGCTATATGCTTAAAAAATATCCACAGTATTTAGTTAACGCGCTCTTGTCTGAAAAAACGGAGTCTATTCCCTCAACAAAGCCAGGCACCGCGAGTGATCTCATTTCCGTTATTGAAAACGAATTATAACATAGTTGATCTGGTCCGAATCTTACAATTTGTTATTTGTTTTCAACAAACATGACAACAATGGGCATGATAATGTAGGCTATCGCCATTTCTCTTCTGCTGCAAACAAGTGGGCTAAGCCTTAGTTGCGGACATCTAGTTGGTCGTTTGTCGACAGAGAAAATATGTCTTTCCTAACAAAAATAAAAAATAAAACTGTAACGGTGAAAAATATAATTCGCTACTGGACACCATTAATAAATTCGCCGATAAGAGAGTAGCTATGTAAACGTTACGCGTCAGGCATCGCCGATGTATTCGGCTCCCGGTCCGTTTAGTGTCGGGTTTGAAGATCGTGAGTTCTTGAAGTGTGATGGAATTTGACTCCCGACTCCTCCAGGTCGCGCTTAACCCTTTTGTTGTCTTCCGGATAAAGCTGTCAGATTTAGTATACGATGTTTTTATAGTGCTAAGAAAACGATTGTTAATAGGCTATAACAACAAAAGTTATTTCATTTGTCTGAATCATCAGATCATTTTTGGATAGAATACAGCCTGCCTCAGGAGCTGAGGGAATCACAATCTGAGAACACTTTTAAAAGACATTTTAAGACACATTTTTTTATCTTAGCATTTTAAAACTGATTTTATTTTGATTTGATCTGTTTTTATTATGCATGTACATTTATAATAATTGATCACAGCTATATATTTCACAATTGTATTGTTTTATTGCACTGTTAAGCACCTTGTATTGCAAACCTGAAAGGTGCTACATAAACACATCTTGATGTGATGATGCAAACACTACATTAGGTGGTTCAATGCTAATGTATTGCGTCCTATTGTTCTGCATCATGTGAAGGTTACACCGTGTTTACTGTACCATGTGTACCTGGGATCTGCAGCAGCCTATGCCTACAGCCTGACCCTCGGCCTCAGACTCAACTCATCACCTTGGATGATGTCACACATTTGACTACATTTGACTATCTCTGCCGCCTTACGTAACAACACATACACATGAGCCACAGCATTTCCTCAAATGTCTCATTTTCATTACTTGTCCTTGTCCTTGCTGAACTAAAGCTGCAGACTCAGGAGTGATGTTCCAACAACCCCCCAAGAAGGAAACAGACACAAATGTGCATCGGATTATGCTGACAATTAATGCAGAGAAACACATCGTAATGACGAATAATTTATCTAGGTTATATGAGTATGATTACTTTCATTAAAACCTTTGCATGGCCTAAAATGCAAAATGGATGATTTTCTCAATTGTATTCAGTGCAAATAATAATAAGGTGTATGAAGGAAACATGACAAGTAACTATATGACAAAGTAAGTTTTTGAGAAAGTGCATTAACATGTAGACTGGTAAACTACATTTTATTGTAGCGAGTGTCCACATGCAATACAACTTCTGGCCACTACGAGGCAGAATAAGACAGTATTCAGACCATTCTGCACACTTAGTTTTTTCTAATCGCTTTGATGATGTTTCCAATACTTTTAAAAATTTCCCTAAACTCTTAACACATTTGTCACAGCATCCATCTGTGTAGGCAATACAATTTACATATGTATTGTTGCTTTGACACAAAATGCATACAGATGTTGTATGTGTTAATGCGTTAAATTTAGGACAATTGTTAAAAGTATTGGAAAAATCGTTGTATAGCGATCAGAAAAAACTGTAAGACGCATCCACAGTTGGGTCACTCCATGGAATAGTTGCAGTCAGACTGGGGAACCCTGCATACAAGGAGCATTGTTGTACTTAATGGGAAAAAAGTCCAACAAATCCTTTCAGGTGAATATTTCACAACAATAAATTGGCGTAGCATGTCCTATTTTTCCTCAATAGGGCTTCTGCAGTCATACTTCAGCCCCATTTGAATAGAAGAACACAATCAAAGTTAATCAGAAAACCCCTCAACAGAGATTTGCAGTTTTTACAATAAAGTGTTGCAGTAGTAGTATAAAACAATCATTTTACCCAACTTCATTTTATTTCAGTGCATAAAACACACTGGGTCTACCTTTTCTGGTTCCATTAAGACCAGTCTGGTATTGATCTCCTCCAAGGAGATGAGGGTGTGATGACAGATACTGGAATGAAACAGCTTCCACATACTCCTATATTCCGTATACATAAAGTACATATGATTACATGTACACGATTTAGAAAATGTCGATCTGTACATAATTTAATACGATGTTCCCTGTTCACACCTGGAACCAACAAGTGTTACTAGATAGTGTCAAAGCTTTAAGATGCAAACATACTTTATATAATTATTACCATAATAGTCCCAGTATGGTATCTCATTTTAATTACTGGTATATACATAATATACAGTAGGTGATGCAAACACCTCTTGGTAAGCAAAGAAAGTGGATTTCATAAATTGACCATGAATTCAGACAACTGTACAACGTGTTTCCCACTGTAGTTTGGACTGTGGTTATTTTGTATGGCAAGCTGAGATGATCCCTCATTTGTTTTCTGTCCTTGTGTAAACAACAAACCAATAATCACAGGATGGAACACTTTGTGATCATAGTTTACTTTTAGAGCGGCAAGTGAACATCAAAGAGCGTCCTATCTGCCTGTTGTGAACCACAGATCTTTGAGGATGCAGTTAATCCCTACTTTACCCCCTCTTGACAATCTGTTTAAATTTAATTATTATTTTGTCTTCTGTCCAAAATCCACCACCTTAAAAAAGACCAGACCGGTAGAACTGGAAGCTAACCCTACCTCTTCCAGTAAGTGATACAATACTATAATTTAAGACCTATATTCTTCACTTGTATTTGTCTGGTGAACAGAAGTAATTTGCATGTTGGTGATATTGTTATAGATCACAAAAAATATATACCTATATGCAAAACTTATTAGCAAAAAACAGTTGTGTCTCAGGCAGACAGGATTTAACATGAAGGTTACACAGGCTTTGAAGCAGATGGCGCTCTCTCCAGTTTTTGGGTTCACAGCCAGGAGCATTCACTATACTATAACTCAAATTTCATTTTGTGACAGGCACAGAAAGTGAATGGGAAATGAGTGAGGTTTCTAGCATAGTGAATGGTAAAGCCCACGGTTATCCAGCCAGGTATGAGCACCAATGTCCAATCATAATTTTGGGTTAAATAGGTATGCATTAACATTTGGGTGTATGCCTCCCTGAAGGGGTTCACTGAAATTGCATAACTGTTAAACCCAGCTAGGGAGCCTGGACTGCATTGTGTGGGGTAGGTAGCTACACCAGCATGCTCACATCAGGGGGTGGGGGTTGATTAATGGCTCATTAATTAGAGAAAGCCCTATATTCACCAAGTAGTGGGGAGTGTATACAAGTTGTTATAACAACAATATACTTAGTGTATATATATACATCTTATATATATATACATCATATATATATATACATACATACATACATACATACATATATATACTGTATGTATA
>JAODUK010041337.1:0-20686 GCA_027564635.1 Typhlichthys eigenmanni
GATAAAATATTTATCAAATTATATATATATATATATATATATATATATATATATATATATTCACACACACACACAGTAGTAAGATATGCAAGACCACTGCCAAAATCTGTTCATTTTTAAACCACTGAAATCTCCAAATATTTCAAGTTATTTAGCAGGCACTTTTATCCAAAGAGATGTAGAACAAATTCATAAAAGTATTACAAGGAGCAGATATGTTGGCATCTTGTTGGCATCAGCCAACTCCGGCGCTCGAACACTCACATTCAATCCTTTAATTGAAAATGAAAGAAAATGTAGTGCTAACACAATGTACTAAGTAGGGCTGCAACTAATAAGTATTTTGATCATTTCTCCATGGATTATTTTATGGTTAATGTTGTACTGTTATATACTGTAAAGTAATCAATAATACATTGTTTGTTGAGACATGAAATTAGTTAAGATTAGATTTTGGTTAATGGAACCAAAGTGGGGAAGATAGAAACACGTGAGCAGATTTGAGGAGAGCATGACTCATGGGCAAGATACTGTGTGGAGGCAAAGGAACAAGATCATGCAAAAGGGAGAATAGAATGGAAAAGAAGAAGTGAAATGAAGATTTAAATGGATGGACTGAGCTTGCATCCCATATACTGGATACTTTTACCATCATTGTGAACTAAGTTACAGTAAACAATATTGTGAGGTTGCATTTATTGAAAGGTTAGCCTTGGATATGGAGTGATTTGGGAGATGGGATAGAATTTCCAGTCTTTCTCTAGGCAATTTTAGTATAACCCATCTAATCTGAAATCCAATGACAATGAGAATGGTGCCGATATTATTCCAAAACAGTTCATTACACATCTGTCAGTCTTCATTCTCTCACTCTCTTCAAGGTCACTGCAGCTACCAAGGTCACTGTGTTCTCTACATGTACACAGGCTATTGCTCAGTAGTCAGGCTCAATTTTCACTGAGATTATAGTCTGGGAACCCTGGATGGGTGGCCAATCAGTGACCAGTGGGGTGGATAAGTGAGATGAAACGCAATGCCAACAATGGTGGGCTATAGCCAAACAAGCAGTTAGCAATGCCGATTGGTTTAAGGCTGTGTGATAGTCAAAATAACAAATGTACAGCATGTCTACACCAGGCTGCACAGATCCACTCGTAGACGGTACGTGTGTTTTACGTATGTGCACATTTTCCTCTCTTCCACTGCTCGCCCCAGCCCGCGTGACCGCATCTTATTGCTTGCACTCATGGGAGAGTCATATGATATTGCATAACACAGGGTGAGATAAGAGTCAGACACAGAGTATTGTGTGTGCGCTCAAACACACCATGCCAGGAAGGCAGGTGGGACGGTGCCTCCTTTGGTTACCAGGGGAGCTGGAAATGTCCCGTTCAATCGGGTGGTGTCCAGACAGTGTGTAGCAGACATGCTGGGTGGCACATAAACAGCACCTCTATTCCGGGCACCCAACGCCGGGCACAAGCCAACTAATGAGGATGGAAAGCTCCGCAGATCAATTCTATGCTACGGTACAGAGAAACACTGCTGAGCAATGAAGATAAGATTGAACGTGCTTGCACGGTGAGGGGGAAAGGTAACTTAGGGACACCGATTCAAAAGCACTCACCCTGTGTTTATCGCGAGTGAAGCATTTACTTTATATTGCCACAATATTGCATTTTTCACTTTGTTGATCAATTCAATTTGCTGCAGGAAACAGCAAATCAGCATATTCCTCGAGGGAACTTGTCAAATACGGCATAGCGCGAAAGTGCTTGCACAGATGACCAATAATGCAGGGGAAAACAGCTTCTGATATATCTGGAAGGAAATGGGGTCAGACAAAACAGGATCTATTAGAATTCGAGGAGTAGATGGCACATTTAGTAAGATGAAAGTATGCATACGGGGCACTGCCGTATAATGGCTGTTTCTTTTAGGTTCCTCTTGTAGGAGCCATGCCTGCAGGCAGACTCACTACTGTGAAATGTGATGTGAGAGCTATTGTGAAGCCATGCGAGTTCTATTAATCATCGTAATGACACATCGCGGAAAGTGGCATGTGCACTTTGAAGAGTTTTAATAGAAGCCTTTAAGAAAGTTTGCAAATACATTTGTATGCTTTAACCCACAGCACACTGAGACAATTGACATAATGTCTATGTTGGCACTGGATGTGTGGCTGCCTGTAGTGTATACCCTCATGGTTGAGGTTGAGTCACTGCTACAAAAACGTTTTGGTTTGATACGAAGGAAAGGGTGGGCCAAGCACTAAGTCGACCACACCTGAGTTAAGAATAAATGTTTTGGGCCTGCCGAGTTGGTGATACTCGTCTAACCCCCCCGACAGTGTTTCCTAGCCTCACACGGTTCTCTAGTCTCTACCATAGAACTATAAAGCACTCTACCTACAGCCGAAACAGCCTACAGCCTAACAAATCAAAACAACAATGTGACATTGAAACCAGAGTCATAATAATAATGGTCATGGGCGGCATCCTTAACAACCACTGGTCACTATTATTGTATTAACAGGACTTAAACAGATATCTGCATATATATACAGAATCTGTAGGCATCTACACAAGGTGTCCACGCTTGTAGTCCGGGTAGCATTGACCAAATAGCATTGACCAATCCCGTTCATGTGGAGAGCAAAAGAGGCGGAACACATTGGCCGAAATGCAATCTCGGGGGATGATGAAACCTTGTGTGTCTGTCTGGTGCGTTTTGGCGGAGGGCACGGCTGCATACAGTAAGCTCATTCACACGTGTGCATCGCGGGAGGCCAGCCTGCAGCTGCCAAGGCAGAGCAGGTCTGTGGAGCGTGCCAGTCATGCACAGCAGTGCTTCATGTTATGTCCTTGCAGTAATGATGATGACGGTACGTGGGGGGGAGCAGCCCAGCCCTACGGGAGATCATTAGGGGAAAACAACTGGAAGCTGGACAAGACTACCGTCCTCAGGCAGGGAGGGTTGTGCTAGTTAGAAATTAGAGTAGGGAAGGGGGTGGTGGTGATACTCCACTTTGCTTGTTAGGCATTGCCATGAGGGGCATGGGGTAACCCTTTAGAACACTGCAGGGAGCAGGGCAACCCTATCCATGCATAAAGCATATATAGAGACATTTGCATATCATGATGCAATGTAAACAAGATTGTGTATAATGTATTGGTGCTCTACAACATGGAATTTGCATTCATTGCCCTCTCTGAAGTATATAGAGAAAGGTGATTGTGAAGCAGATGGTTTGAAATTAGTTTCTCGTTGCACTGTAAGGCTGTGCTAAACTTTGCTTTAAAGCTGTGCTTAATGAATTTACATACAGAAGACGTATATGTGAACATTTATACATACGCAAAGCATCATTCACCACGAACACGTGCTTATGAACCCACTTCAAAGATTTACACTCTCACACACGTGTGCACACGCATACACACACACACACACACAGACCACTGTCAGCGTGTTAATCGGCAATAAAACAGGAAACGGAGTCTCACATGCACATAGTGCAGAAAGCCTCCACTGATCCCTGCATTTACCCGACGCCGAAAATCACCATAATTAATGCGGCTCTCGCATTTAACAGTCGGGGAATCATCTGATGTTGCACTCTAAAATTAAAAGCAACACATGTAAACAGAGGCACTGGTAGGAGAAACATGCAATTACTTGTAATTAAGCCACGCAATTATTCCACAGCAAAGTCAATCAACGGGCCTGTTGTGAAAAGAAAGCTGCACATCACAAGCGCTCAGGCCTGTAGGAATTATCTCTAAGTAGACATGCTGAAAATATATTTGAAACATTTTTATTTCTTTATTTTTGTGCGTGATGCAGTGTTGATTTCCTAAGTCACTCCTACATCAGCCACATGCATCTAACCAAACAGATAATACAAAATAAACGTTTCATACCATGCTGTTATGCTATGAAACAAGGACCCCAATCTGCTGTGATGGCTGGGTCTGTTGCTGCATGTCGGCTGGCGATTATGTTGCCTGCTCATGAGCTGCACATATTTCTCCCTGAGCATAAGGGGTTACATCCTCGGGTTGGTGGCAGCCAGCCACTAACACAACTCATCAAAAGAGCTTTAATCGGAAATGATACTTTCCATATTTGTGTCAGATATTATACTGTAAAGGTGTAGTCAGCAATTATAAGATAAGTAGTACTAAAATACTGCAAATATCTTGGTATGCTGTCAATAATCTGGTGTTTCTACACAGCCCTGGCTGGCTAAATGGGAACACAAAAACTATCCTAGTCTTTGCAATGTGTGTTCAATATGTGGGGCGAAGCTTCAGAAGGAGAACCCTATGGCATTGAAGGGAGAGGTGTTCAATATACTGTATATAATATATTCAATATTTCTCCAGCATCGGTGACTCCACCTTAAACTGAACACTAGAACAAGGAACATTTTTCACGCTTATAGATTCCATAAAAATAACACAAGACTAAGCAGGGGCAGTAACTCTGCACAGACATGCGGGATGATGTTCAGAATCTTAGATCAAACAGAAACGTATCACACATGAGTTTACAGCTCCTTACGGCACCATGGAAATTACCTTTTATTAACTGTGATTCACACAGTTACAGACATAAACCAAATACTGTGAAGCAGGAGAGATAGGCTGGATTCTTGTGTGGTGTGATAAAGCTTTTCCAAAGTACGTTTAGTGAGATGTTTACGTTTAGTGATCTGCACGTTTAGTGAGATGTGAGGTATAGAAGGTGTGCTTTCTACCCTCTCTTGTGCGTTTATGATCACAACAGAGTAAAACATTGAGCTGTGTCAAGCTGTATTTCACTGCCACCACTCTCCACTCTGACAGATTCATTTATGATAAGGAAATTAAAGTACTGTATAAAAGCATGCATCAAGGGATATCAACTATACAGTGTTTCATCCAACATATGCATTTCATTGCTTATGATAAGATTTGTCAGGCATACTGTAGTGGAGTCACTATAGCGATGGCATAGCTATTGTCGTGTTTTTTTTTTGGTGGAATATGCCAAGCTACCGTAAACATTGGGCATACAGTTTGGTCATTTTAGACATAATATTTCAAAAGAAGAATGAGCATGGCTAGAAAGAGCTGCTGTTAAGAGATAATCACAGCTTTTCTTGTTTTAGGGTAGCAATTATATTTCTGGATGCCACCAAAGAAGAGTGTCTCTTAAAAGCAGTTTTACATGCAAAACTAGGGTCAGAGAACCTCCCTCCGAACTATCTGTCAGGAGGTCAGATAACATCCCTGCATCTGCCTGCATGCTCATTTGAGTCTTGCAATGAAGCCAGAGAATTATTTCATTGTGAATGGCGCTGGGTCATAATAACAGATATAATTGATGTACAACACACATATATATAGTATATATTATATTTGTATCATTACAAAGTGTGACATTATTTATTTTACAAACTTATTCGTGGGCTTGAAACTGAAACTCAGCAAACATGTCTTTGAGAGCGATTAGTCAGACAGAGCCATGCTAGAAGGGGTACTGTACAGTACACACATGCAAAACAAAAAATAGCTAAATTAACCAGATATTTTATTATTATTGTTAATATAATTTACATATACAGTATTTAAAAATGCATACATTGAGTTAGTACATATTTATTTTGTATTTACATGTTTGTATTAGCAACCATATAAGGCTGAACAAGCACAAGCAGTATTTTGGGCATTTAGATTACAATATGTATCCACTGTCAGAGCCAGAGCAGTCACATTGAATGTCACAATAAGGTTGCATAAGAAATTACGTAGCATAGCATTTCTGTGCACTCTGTATGTAGGGGCGTTAATATACTTCACGTCACATCACTCAAGATTACATACTGTACATAAGTGAAAAAATAAAGAAAACGTCTTAATTATGATTTATGAATTATTATGAATTATTATGAATTATGATTTACAGCATGGATTAGCAAATTCTCCATAATTTCCCAACTGACAGATTTACTACTTGGCTTATTGATGTGGCAGACCTTTGGCAGTCAACTGCAAAGGAGAGATTGTTGCTGTTTCCCATTTCTACCAACACATGGCATGTGTGTGGATCCTAAATGGCCCATAAGATCATTTAATTTAGAAGCCTTAGGGAGTAAAATATACTTTTTAAATGGCGTTAATATAAATGTATTTGCTCATAATTGCTGAGGGTTGACTATAAAAACTCCACATGGCAATCACCATGCAATGTCCCTCTACATTGTAGAATAGTCCTACACTATTTCTATAAGAGAAATGTCAATCCTCTTAATGAATTTGCATGTCAGAGGGGGTAGAGAGAGAGAGAGAGAGAGAGAGAGAGAGAGAGAGAGAGAGAGAGAGAGAGAGAGAGAGAGAGAGAATGATGACAGGAGAGGAATACACTTAACAGGAATTCCTTTTTCTTGACTGAGGCATTTTGCCATTTTCACCATTCTTCAAACTCCCACCATGCCACCAGTCTCAGAGACAGAGGGGGGGTGCATTTTCTCTTTCCCTCTATAAGTGAACATTATGTCTAAATGTAACTGCATTTACACTTTCAAACATGTGGGTTTGTCGCCAGCAAGGTCGGGTGGAGCAGGGATAATAACACTCACTCAACTCACTCACTCACTCAATTCACTCACTCACTCACTCAACTCAACTAACTCACTCACTCCACTCACTCACTCAACTCAACTAACTCACTCACTCACCTCAACTAACTCACTTACTCAATCAACTCGACTCAACTAACTCACTCAACTCAACTAACTCACTCAACTCAACTAACTCACTCACTCAATTCACTCACTCACTCAACTCACTCACTCAACTCACTCACTCACTCACCTCAACTAACTCACTTACTCACTCAACTCAACTAACTCACTCACTCAACTCAACTAACTCATTCAACTAACTCACTCACTCAACTCACTCACTCACTCACTCAACTCAACTAACTCACTCACTCAACTAACTAACTCACTCACTCACTCACACAACTCAACTCACTCACTCAGGCGCTTTGTACATGAAAGCTGACAGCTACACACATACATATAGACAGCCACACCATGTTAAAATACACCCAGACTTACTATAGACTCAATGTTCCACTTAACCTGATGGGAGTAAAGAGATTTGCTCAAACACACTAGAATTTGTAGTAGAGTCTAGTAGAATTTGACGTAGAGGAGAGGGTTATACATTTAGCAGTGTGTGCAGGGATGTAAACATTGTGACCCTTAATTAAAAAAAAGAGAAAACATTTATGTAAATGTTATGCCTATCTTGCGTGATTATTTTATTTTAGGATTAATATTCACACATTACAATAACAGTATTATAATGTATGTATGGTAATGATGAGGGAGAAAAAGGCATAAGCAATATTTTCTTCAGAAAAGCGAAGTCATCATTAAAGCATTCTTAAAGGGTCTCATTGTGAAAAAAATATATTTATTAAATTAGTGTCACAAAGGATTATTAAGTGAAAAGTACAAAGAATGCTCTAGAACTCAATGTGGAAACTATTTAAGAGGGAAACATTAAACAGTACATTATTACAGTACAGTCAGTATGTGATACTTTCTCTGTTCACAATATGTTATGGCCATTAAAAATAATAGTACAGTAGTAATAAACTGTATTTTCTATAGCACCTGTCATATAATTAAGTGCACCTCAATGTGGTTTTTATGGAATGGAATAATTGGTTTAATTCTCACAATTGTGAAAGAAACAACATAGAACAATGGGCCAATTATCAGGGCATGGACCACGTATTAGCAGAAGAATGTTTCACTGTGAGGTGATGCAGAGAATAAAAAGGTTTTTATTTCTTTCTCACCAGTTTTATAGCTTTTTTTGTGATTTTCATCTTCTTGGCTTTTACTTGTCATCGGCATTGGGAAGCGGCTTTGGAATGTTGCTACATGCTTAAAGTAACTGACCAAGAGTGGAGCAGAAAGAATCACTTTGGCTGTGTTTGACTTTGAGCTTTGCCATCACAGCTATCCATGGTTGACTGGTGACCAGTTTAACCTCTGATGTAACCTCACCACTCTGCCAGCAGGGAGGGGTGGCTGAGGTGTGTGTGCATGCGTGTGTGTGTGCATGTGTGTGTGTGTTAAGGGAAGGGGGGGGGGGTAGTGGTGAGGCCATAGAGGTGTGAAGATAATAGCCCCAAAGGGGAGATATGCAGGGCGGAGGTGCTTCACGTGGCAGAGTCAATCTGGTGTGAACGAGTCCTGCAACGCACACAGAGACTGTAGGCTTAATCTCCAACACATCCCTCCTTTCCCTTCTAGAAGTTTGAAATTTGACTGCTGTCTGTCTTTCTCTCTCTCTTTCTCTCTCTCTCTCTCTCTCTCTCTCTCTCTCTCTCTCTCTCTCTCTCTCTCTCTCTCTCTCTCTCTATCTCTCTCTCTCTCTCATATCCCTCTCTCTCTCTTTCTCCCTCTCTCTCATATCCCTCTCTCAATATCTCCCTCTTTCTCTCTCTCTCTATCTCTCTCTCTCTCTCTCTCTCCCCCCCCCACCTCCCTGCCTGTCTCCTGCTCGCTCTCTCCCTGAGTTGCCACTAGATCGCATGTGTAAACAAACCCCTCACTGCCGCTGCTGTCCTTGACTTGGCCTCTCCAAATTGGTCTTCAGGGAGCCGAGAGAGCGAGAGAGAGTACTATATTATGATTATGATACATGCTTTTATGCCCGCACCGCACGTCAAATAATGCAAGGGGCCGAGTCATTAAAAGCTAAACTAGGATAGATATGAGTCTGAGGCCGTGGAGAAACAAAAGCACTTATCTGCAGAACATCTGCAGTGAAGCACTTGGCCTCAGAAGGATAGCAGAGCAGAGCAGGGGCTGGGGGGCTCACTAGTGATGTGCTACAGCGCTGTAGTTGCATGCAAACACTGAGCGCAGGCTTCAGCCTTACTACGGAGAGGTAAGAAAAAGATGATCCAGTCATTTCCCATGATCCTGTAAGATTTGCCCTTATGGATTAAAAAAGACTAATCTGGGTTAAGATTTTTTTTAAAAGAGCGGAAAATCATTATTGGAGAAGGGGTTTGAAGGCACGGTAATGAAACACTTTGAAATGAGTGTTTGCCTCGGTCTAGTGTTTTCCAGTGACTCAGTGGATTCCATGTGCACTATACTATCTCTAATGGCCAGGCTGGATTCACACTTTAGCACAACTAGGCAGTGGCTGGGTTTTATCCGGCAAAGCCTCCTGCAGTGCTGGTTTGGAAAACAACAGGATTAAGAAAACAGCAGACATGAAGGCATAGAGCAGAAGTAAGGGGTTTAACTAACACGTATGCATTCTCCCAATGGTACTTAACTAGTTCACGTAACCAGAGAGGGCTGTACTATGTCTTGGCCCATGCATGGATCTCACTGTGCAGCTGGTGTGCTGCAGTAGCCACAGTGTGACACAAGCCAGGCACAGTCAAGGGCAGCCCCATTGCACTGCAGAGAAACAGGAGAGCAAGAGAGGGTGGAGGCAGAACACCAAGGCAAATATTTGATTCAATTTGATGCCTGGATTAATGCTGATGGTCTAAATTGGAATAGGCTGCAGGGTCTGCCTGTGTTTATGTTTAATTTTCATATCTTTAATCAATTGTATAAGTTGTTGTTTTACGTGTATCAACTGTATCAAATAGAATATAGCTCTATTTGATATGTTATTATTAACATGCCCATTGGTTTGCTGTCAGACAAGGTAGTTAGCATGGTGGACTTGACTCCTGTTGGTACAGGTCCTGTGTTTTATCCCAGATATGTCCAGTCTACCTGCTAGTGTCCTTGAGCAATATGCAGAACCCCTGCCTGTTCTTTAATACAGTACTACGCATTGTTAAGTCACTTTGGACAAGAGCTATATTGGTTGCAGTGGTTTCTTTCTACATCTCTTCTTTCCTAGTTTAACAACTTCTCTTGTTTGGGTGACTGGGGTATTTTTACTCTTGTCTTAAGGCATCCAAGCACATTGATTTCAACGTGTTTGGATTTGCATGCATTGACGTGGTTGGACAGGGTTGTCTTGGGTGTGGCGTTGCCCCCTGTTGGTAGAGACTGAGATGAAATCCGTTGGGAGGAAGAGCAGATAACCAGAGTCCTTAATGAGACAAGTATAACACAGTGTGCCCGTGCTAAGCCTGGCAGAGACCCAACACAGCTAATTAATTAACATTACACAAGGATCAATGGTGGGGTGGTCGGGGTCTGAAAGGAGTGCATTTAATGAAATGGCATTGCTCACTTTTAAATCAAGGTCTACATTTTCTATTCACCCCCAAAAGAAAAACCTTTGCTGTCGGCTACTATATTCAGCCCAGTCCTCTACACACACACACACACACAGAGAGAGAGAGAGAGAGCGAGAGAGAGAGAGAGAGCGAGAGAGAGAGAGAGAGAGAGAGAGAGAAGGGAAGAACAATGGTTGACCCTAACTGCTCAGAATCTCTTGCACGGCACTTACATCAGATTGGATACATCAACAGTTGTATTCAGGTTTACAGGTACACACATTCAACTCTTAATGTGCAGAGAGTTAAGAGTGCGTGTGTGTGTGTGTGTGTGTGTGCGTGTTTACACATACTGTGGAGTTGTGTGCGTGCAGGCGTTTATCTGGTTTATTTGTGTGTGTGTGTGTGTGTGTGTGTGTGGGCGCGCGCACGCACCTACATACATGGAGAGCACCACACTCACCTACATTGAATAATTGATCAATTGAATCTATATAGGGCGCATGTGTCTTGAATACAGGTAGACGGGCGGTGCAGCGGGCATGTACTTTAGCGTGTAGCGTGTCCCTTAGAAGAGCCGTGTAAGAGTGGTTGAAAGCAGTCAGCAAAATGAAATGGCTCCTGCAGGTACAGAACACTGCATTGACCTGATGGATCCCAAGCAGCACACAATGCGTCTTTTTAAATCATTAATTTACTTTCAGCTCCACATAGGGTCAGGGCACCGTCAAGGCTGAGCTTAAGACAGCAACGTATATACTGTGTACTGTATATGGTTGTGGATAAATAAAACACTGCAGCAGGAGTGGAGGGAGAGGTGCTTATGGAAGATGGAAATGTGTGGCTAAGAGCTTGTCAAACACCGTTACACAACCTGCTTTTTTAAACGCCTCGCTACTGAACAACATCGGAACAATTCCGAGACCGAGAGATTCGAAGAACATTGTGTGCATGCTACAGTATGTGAAATAATTGTTTATTCATACAATAAGCATCTATAGTAGGCCAGTCACATTATGCAAAGTGTTGAAGTGGACTGGAATACAGGTTAAATTATTTGTATATTTATTCTAATTTATATTTCTGTACCTACAGTTTAATGCCACACGAACAAGCCCACCACAACAACAAACATGTAGAAAACGGAGCTAGAGATGCACAGTTGTTCAGTTTGGCTGTGGTGCTTAGACTGGTCCTTATGCACCTTTTTGTGTATATCATCAAATACTTTATTGATCTATGTATTGAGTCAATGATTAACACCCCCACAAAGAAGATGTACACATGCACGAATGCTTCGGGATTCATTGTTTTGCTCAAGGGCATTTGCCTCTCCTTCCTAAAGGATTCAGAATAGATGTTCTGATTACAGACCGTATTAACCTTCACGACTGCTTCAAAACACGAACAACAGTCCTGTATTTACTGTACATAAAAATGAGGGTCTGTCAAATGTTGACATTTGTTGACAGATGTTGTAACACATGCATTTCACACCATCTGCTAGCGTATTCTGCATATATCAGGTGGAAAACAGGTGAAGACGTGTTATTATTCTGGCAGATGCATTGAAAACAATTGTGAAATGTATTTATGGCAATGGCAGCTCCATGTGAAGGTGTGTTTATGTGTCACGGTCTAACTGTGTTATTAAGGACGACTATGAAAGCCACAGAAGACTGGAAGTGCCTCCCGCTGTTGTAGTAAATATCACACCCGCTTTACGCGAGGTATAGCCATGCTTTATGAAAACTAATTATTACCCCCCGCACTGCACAAACAATGGCCGTTACATTACACACGCTCTGAATATCGTTAACGAAAATATATGAACTGTATAGAAACACTGGGTGATTTATATAGGTTTGGTGGAAACATTAGTTTGATTTTGGCCGGTATTGATACAAGGGAGCGCAATGTATTCGAATAATTTGGTTTTGTTCTGTCGTGATGAATGAACACGTGTGTGTGTGTGTGTTTGTGTGGTTTTTGTATGGGAGCGAGGTGTGCTTGTGTGAGTGTAGGTTTTGTGTGGTTTGTATGAAGGGAACACATGGTGAGTGGTTGTGTTAGAAACCAGTGCTTCAAACACACAATTGTTTTGGTTTGAAATGTTGACCCACCACGCGCCACATGGCTAACGCTCTTATTCATCCCCGTATAAAGCACTGATAAGCTCTCACTATTCCCTACACTTGTCCCTAGAGCAAGTCAAAGAAACAGCACAGCTGGGTGAACATTTGGGATCCTCCGGGTTATATGTAACACAGTCCATGTGTACGCCTTTAAACAAAGTGGGCATGCAGCAGAGAAATGACTCCTAATGGTTTGGAATGTATTTGAATGCAATTAGTCTCTGCTAGCTGCTCATTTGGGGATTTAATTGAATGTTGGTATTTAACATCTGTATACAGCTTATCCGTCTGTCCACGCCTTGCTCAGCACCTTTAAATTGACTCAGTGAAAAACAAAGGAGCTTTGTTTACCCAAGCATGTCTCCACAAAACGTGCTCTTTATGCTGCACCGGCTTCACAAGGCACTGCCTGCTTGGCAAGAGTTATTTTTAGGCCCTCTGATTCCTCAACCAGAAAAACATGGCTGTCACTCATATTGTCTTCATATTTCTCTGGAACTTTCCTGCCGCTTGCTCTTCTGTGTGTGTGGGTGTGCATGCGTGTGTGTGTGTTTGTGTGAGTGCGTGTGTGTGTGAATGTGCGTTTGCAGGTGTCTGCACTCTGCAGTAGAGCCATGTGAGAGCGCTGTCACGATTTGCCACTCGCGTTCTTTTGGGGTTTTTTAAACATACGTTCAGTATATTTATATCAGCCTTGCTGCCTGGCTATTCCTTCTTCACTCTTCCTTCTTTGAGGGCATCGAGTCAGAGATTCCCCCCCGCCCCCGTCCCCTCGGCATCCCACTGGCAGGGGACATCACATCCCCAGGCGTCCGAGACATCACAAACGACGTAGCCCTGAAGCTCTGCGCTCCTGCAGACTAACCTGCTCCAAGCTGGGCTTCAATTGTCACTTCTCCTCAGTGTCCCCGGCCCTCGCTGTGTTTGATGGAATGTAGACAGGAGAGAAGAGAGACTGTGATTCCAGTCATTCAAAAAAAAAAAAACCCACCCGGAGGCTGTCAGCAGAATTACAATCAATTCGCTGAACAGTGAAGTAACTGCATAAGCATGTGTCCTGCAGACATATTGGCATTTCTACAGAGTACATTGGCTACATATATTAGCAGAGTAATAGTGACATGCTGCAACATAATACTACTTCCAGTGAGTTTGGGAGAAACGTAGTGTGCTGGCTTGAGATAAGAGAATAGAAATCATGATATCCCTGTTACTACACACGCACGAGCACGCACACGCACACACACGCACACACACAGACAGCAGAATATCGCCGGCAGTGTTGACCGTATCTGTTGTCGTTTCACAAATAACACCGTGTACAACTCACCACATCCTGACAAGGCTGGGGTTCAAGTCACCTGACTTGGACTCAAGTCTGACTCTACTGTGTAATATTTCAGATTTTGAACAGGCACTGGACATGTACGTGTATGTGTTCTGACTGGGCTTTCCACATTTAGAATCAAGACATGGTGTGCCTGAAGATTTGAGAAAGCTTGGCCACACACATCTACAGTATAAAGACATGCAGGGGAATGGCAAATCTGTATGGGTAAGATGTCTTGAAGAGACAAAAACAAAGCTGTAAGCTTCTGTAGGCCTTCTGTTTAGTATGTTGTTGGTACAGTACAAATGCTCATCTGCATTCAAAGTCAGCTCAATTATATCCGATGGGCAGATTAAACAAGACCAGAGAATGCTTTCAAAATATAAATATATTTATGTGTGCTAAATAATTGCTTGTGTTCTGTATTTGCACAAATTGTATTAAAAGGGTTTATGATTGGAAAGCAGACAAGATGCCAATGGTTAGGATAGTGCTACTCTATATGTGACAACTAAAATAATAAAATACTGTATGTTACTATAATGAATAATTCAATTAAATATAATATTTCAAAGCAGTACATTTTAAATGGAAATAATAGCACAATAAAGAATGTGATGGTCTGGTATTGTGTTGTAGATTCTCAAAAAAACAACCAATTAAATATAGAACAATTTCACTTCATAGGCTTTGTTGATGCAATTGCGTCATATTTTAGTCCATTACATACAAAAGTACCTCTATTGCACATTGGCACTTATAGTATAATGTCTAATTATGGCAAAACATCGTATTCTCCTCAAACTAATGATTCACCTTTATGGTAGCAGGCATTCTCTCCGGGAAGTGTCCAGTCGATCAACACCCCAATTTGTTGCTTTGCCGTTACGAGCAGCCAAAACCTGCTGTCTACGAACATGACTGTAAACACTTCTTCGCAAGGGAAGCGAACCAAGACGCTAATAACGAGCCGCCACTACGAGGAATGAAGAGAACCGGGTGCTTATCAGAGTCCTCGGAGAGAAACACCGGAAATTGAGTTTGTCCAACCTAATGGTGGGTTGAGTCACGCAGCCGTACAGACGGAGCTGTTCCCGCCTATTAACAGAGATCTGTTATTCATGAGGGCAAATCTAGTGTGAACTATGTTTCATTGATATTCTTTGCAGCCATTTCTCATTGTCTGTGTGGGGACCCTAAGCCATTCCATTTTATTCATTTATTTATCCAACCCCCTTCTCCGTAAGTAAATGAAAAGGCAGAAAATAACTTTGCCTTGCCGGGTCAAACGTCAGACCCTATTGTAGGCTGCTTAATCATTCTCCCTGTAACGCATCATCCATATCATCTGTCATCGTCAGCCAGGGGGGCAGAGGGTCCCTCCGAAGCTGGGAAGATGAAGGAGTCGGGAGGTGAGAGACTTGTGACAGGGTATTTAGGCACGGCAACCACTGCCAACAAAAACAAATATGCCTCATTGTCTCCAAAAACACATTATCTCTGTTTCAGAGCCACACACTTCTTCTGCCAAATTCCAATAGCCGCTATTGGCATATACCGTACAATGTATGCTCTGTCATGTCCACGGCTATTTATAGAAAACTGTTTGAGCTGAATGGCTCATTGTGCAAGTGGACAATGTGGTTGGACATACATTAATGCCTTACATCTTCATTTGGAAATGGCAGGCCATCACGACCCTGTTTTGCAGCGCGTAAAGCTTGTCATGTCATGCTGACGTGCTCTGCCTCTTTTATTATTAAAAAGTACACAGCTTTCAAAAACACTGTTGTTATGATTTGAATCTTGCCTCACACACCCCCACTGCCCAGTAGTCTTCCCATGTCCCCACACCTCCCCGAGTAACTCTCTACCGCTTCCCCTGCAGTCCTGTTCACAGTTGTGTTGTGTTATAAACAGTAAGGATATCTGCGGTTCTAGGGCCATAATGCAGTCAAGTAAAGTCAAGTTTTATTTATAGGCTACAGTCCTTAATCACATTAGAGCTTCAAAGGGCTGCACCAGCCCACATTTCACATGGAAACACACCAGCTCATCTATGTGGGTAAAAAAGGGTAGTGCTGCACCAGTGCTGTACCAAAAATATAAATTAAAATTAAGCTCTGAGCAGAAAAGCGCCCGACGTCATCTGCGTAAAAACACACAGGACGCGCTTTTCAGGTGCCAAAACGCAAGACGCACAATACTGCCTTTTCTGTTGCAGCGTGCTCTGTGAGAAAGAGCAGTGGTTTTTAACCAAAACAATCCTTTAGCGCCAAGTACACTGTATGTGTGTGTGTGTATGTAGAACTGTCATAGTAGCCAGCTAGCTAGCCCTGCTAATGATAGTTTTCTAACGTTACATTAAAAAAATATTTAAATCAAGCAAATATCTTAGTTAAACTACTATTGTGTTAGTGAAACTGATATAAGCTAAACTGGTATCTAGCGACAGCCTCTACTCGTGAATGCGGTGTTCTAGTAACAGTAAACATGCCCGCCTCGCAGATCATTGGATTGGATAACAGACAAAAACACAGATGATGTCGGGCACTTTTCTGCTCAGAGTTGAATATTTTTCAACTCGAGGCGCTCAGAGCGCTTCTTCTAAAACACGAGGCGCAGCTGGTGTCGTAAAAGCGCGGTGCCCAGGGCACATAAGCAGCACGCAAAACGCCTTCTACCAATAGAAAACAATTGAAAAAGAATGTCTCTCTCGCATAAAGAGCGTCCTGTGTGATCGGGGCCTTAAACCAATTGCTGCAATTGCTTGTTTCACTTGATCTAGCTCTACCACCATTTTGAAACACATGCTTGGCTTTTCAATGTTGTCCAACTTAGCCTCCCCCACTGGTCCCTGATTGGTCCACCATCCAGGGTGGCTATTCAGACTCTAAAGTGAGCAGGGTTTCCAGACTATAATCCCAGGCTAGGAGACTGGGAGAGAAAGAAAACAAGTTACTCATTCTTCTCTATGTTATTTTCAGCATCTGTGAAGTGTCTGCAGCCATAGCGACTGACTGAGAATGATTCTGTTTGAAGGGAACAGATATGTGGCTGCATGCTTCAGTGCTGAACTGAGTTTTTATTTTCTTGTTCACATATTTCCTGCAAATAAAAGAACATTGTAAGTCAGTCAAAGAATCCATTCAAGAAAAACAGATTTAACAAAGTAAAAATTAATTAGTGTGTCTGACAACTTTAGGAGAGAAAGGGGAGAGGGGGGCATCCTTATGTGTCCAACACGATTAGCATGTAGATCCCCGATTCAAATTGTTTCACTATCAAGGCCCTATCTACAGTGCCATTTTATCATTATCTCTAATACACACAAACTCTCTTGCATTTTCACGAATCTGATACCTAATTCTAGTGATAACATGCATGGATGGCATTAATGGAGATAGTGTGGAGCAACAAATAAATGATCGCAAGATCTGTTGTGGAGATAATGGTTCTTCCAGAATGTCATCCTTCATACAGTAGTTTCTGACTGACAAAAGCGTGTTTGTTCTACAGATGGAAAGAACATATTTACAAGCAGTGGATTAACAACATGATGATAACTGATACTAATTAGAATAATATATAATAATATAAAAACAAATGTGTTAAAAACAACCGAAAAATATTATATTATAAATCTGGAGTGTGTGGAAAATTATATGGGAAGCAATTAATAATGGAAAGACTTTCAGAGGCTACAGAGCTGTGTCTGGGGCAGCTGCAGCTTAATGCAAATGTTCCTCTAACAGAGGATTGATTATTTAGTGTGTCCGTTCCTGTTTATCCCCTTGATGAATCCAAGAAACCTTTATTTCCCCAGAGCAACAGAAAGCATTTGCACCCTTTTTACACACAGAGCCCAGATGTCATATACTAAATCTGATTCCATGGAAATACTGGTAGGATAAAGAGAGAGACGCACGCAGGAGAAGATGGTAGCAGAGGTTTGGCACCGTGCTTGTGACGTGTTACGATGCTGTTTTACTATGAAAATAGGCATATTGTCCTCACACACTGTATATCAGGGGTGTCACTATGAGTGATGGACAGGGAGCTAAGTCTCGGGGGTCTCGGGGCATGCTGGTATCGTGAGACCGTCCTGAGCTCTCAAGCTTCAGTTCACTGTAAGAATCAGTCTGGAGAGACTGAAGTTCTTGCGCCTCAGTCCGGTCAATCGAACCGAATCAAATATCAATATCGTCTCATCTCGGGACCTAAGTGCATCGTCACACCTCAGTGCCTAAAAATGTGTGATCATAGCATAGCATTTATTTTGATAGATATATTTTGTGGAGTCTAATTCAAGTTTCAACTGGCCTGGTCTAGCAACGTCTCTGGCATACATGAAGGCTTGGTGAAGAATAAATATAATAAATATAAATATAAAAAACCAGTGTCCATCACATACAAAAACACCAATGAAGTTAGTCAATCACTCATCCAACTGCAACGCTCGCTTCACTTTGGGGGGGGGGGGGGGCGGTTGTATCGTTTTACAGCACTAAATCCTTACATACAAGATTAGCGACACCATGGAAAACAGTCGTAAACAGGTGACACACACACAGTGCAGCACTTCTGCATGATGAGACAATTGGTAAAGGTCAGCAGAGTCCAAGTCTGAATGTCACAGCTTAGCCACAGTTTGGGAAGAAGATTTATTGAGATAAATATGCCCGTCTTGTGCAAGAGAGTAATTCCCCTACTGCTGATTTCCAGCATAAAAACCCCAGGATTACAGGGGGAGTTAAAAGGCAACGGAGGCATATGGATTAGAAGCAGTGAATCACACTGGCACGACACCCTGAATAATAAATCCAGTGAAACATAGCCAGGTTGCCAGACAGGAATTGTATCATGGGATGGGAGTTGTTCTAGATGCAAGTACGGATAAAGCGCATGTCCTAATTGAAGGATCTAGGGAGTCATGTCACCAGTGAGTGCAGCAGAAACTAAACCCAATGGAGAGGCTTACTGGTTGAAATGAGCATTCCGCACCCTGTTTAGCAACACAGACCTAGCGATCAGGGTTGCAACGTGCCAGAAAGCTCTGCCAATGTTCTCAGATAAGAGTGATGCTCAGCAAGACAATATCCTCAGGCAGCAAAGCATCAGGAAATGCTAAATGCTGTAGCACAACACAGGACTGGCACAAGGTGTGGCATAAGTAAATATGCTTGGATGTCAAATGTCACTTGGCATTAAAGAGAAGCAAATCATTGTTGGGGTTGCCTCCCAGAGGCAAACAGATAAGCAGCATTCATTATTATGTGTTTTAGCCTATGCCCTATAGTTCTACTCCATGTTTTAAAAATGCACAAATGTGTTTTGACAAATACCCGCACATCAGTGGCAAACTCCACCACATCATCCACACTAGAGCCTAAACTTAAACAGGCTATTCTCAGATGTGTATTGTCAAGGAGTTGACATTCATGTCTGGCTCCTGACTAACCTGTCTGTGTGTCAGCTGGTGTCTGTGTTTGTTTTCAACCCTGTCGTACCCATCAATAACATGTGGTTGCGTAAGCTGGTTTCGGCAGAATAAGAATGCTATTTCTACAATTCTCCCTAATTGCTTCCTTCAAACGTACATTTTCAAACCTGATCTTTCTTCCCTTTCAAGCTCCGAATTGGACATCAAAGTATTAAAGGCATAATTCCTCCTCAGAATCAAATCCAAACTGCAATGCACCACTCCACTAATTCATTTGTCTCTTCCTCTCTTTGTGTGCGCCTGTGTGATGTGTGAATCTCTCTCTCTCTCTCTCTCTCTCTCTCTCTCTCTCTCTCTCTCTCTCTCTCTCTCGTGTGTTTATGTGTGCATGTGCACTGGTGCGTTCATGCCGCAGGCTGCGGTCTGGAGTTCCTGCTGGTTCTCTGTGGTCTAGAGCTGTCCTGGTCCTGTCCCCGCCACTGTATCTGCTACACTGCACCCAGTACCGTCTCCTGCCAAGCCCACAACTTCCTGTCCGTCCCCGAAGACATTCCCCCGGACAGCAAGCGCATATTTCTGCAGAACAACAAGATACACCGGTTGCTGCGGGGCCACTTCAGTCCCACCACGGCAACCCTATGGATTTACTCCAACAACATCAGCTACATCGAGCCCTCCACCTTCCACGGTTTCGCCCTGCTGGAAGAGCTGGATCTGGGCGACAACCGACACCTACGCTCTCTGGCTGCGGACACGTTCCACGGCCTGGGCCGGCTCCAGGCGTTGCACCTGTACCACTGCGGACTCAGCGCCTTGCCCAACAACATCTTCCAAGGCCTCCGAAACCTGCAGTATCTCTACCTGCAGGTACTGTACAGTAGGTGGTTTGTAAAAGGATTTCTAGGAGGTCACCTGATGTGAGGGCTGATTACAATGCACACCTTTAGCACGTGCTTTCCCCCAGTGCAATTTACAGTCAGGACAATTACTTAGTAAGCCACGGCAAAAGGCCCGTGCCTATTGCTTGAACTAGGTGAATATTAGGGATTGGAGAAAAAAATCGATACAATGTTCATTGGAAATGAAATTGCCCCAATCTTTTTCTATTTTTTCTCTCTACTCTTTACTCTCTAACAAAAAGAAAAAGAAAATCCTATTCTGCTCTTATGTATTCAGCACTTTAGTATTAGGCACTTAGTATTCAGGCCATTAGGAACTTTGTTTGATAATGAAATGATACAGTATATTGACATGGTAGTAGACATGACAATATGCTGTAACTATTCTTATATGTAATATTGGTTGCTTACTTGCTGCTGCTTGCTAGTGTATGACCGGTCCAACTATTGACAAATGTAGTCGCTTTGGACAAAAGAGTCTGCCAAGTACTGTAAATGTGATTGCTATTTTTTACAATGTTAAAATCGATACTCAAGTCAAGTCAAGTCAAGTCAATTTTATTTATATAGCCCTTAATCACATTGCAGTCTCAAAGGGCTTTACAAC
>JAODUK010041348.1:3572-44945 GCA_027564635.1 Typhlichthys eigenmanni
TATTTCAATATTACGTTTTAGCAAAAACCTGTGATACTGTGTTGGATATTCAGACTAGAAATCGTGTCATGAGAGTACAATCGTGTCATATACACAAAAAAACAACCTTTTACGTGTGCATGTCACAATTTTCTAATAAGCAATTTGTGTACATGTGACAAAAACCTGTGATACTGTGTTGCTGTGTTGAGGCAGATATGGGCTGAATACGTATTCAAGGCGTGGTGATTGATTAAAATATATCATAACCTGCCACAAGGTGTCAAACTTCTTGCCGTCTGGGATTGACAGCTTGCCAGCGTTATCCCTATCAATGCGATAGTGCATCACCTGCCCTTCATGGAGCAAACAGAGAGCATAGGACCCACTGGCATCCCTTTGCCGTATTCTAGAGAGAGAAAGAGGGAGACAGGGGAAGAGAGAAAGAGAGAGAGAGGGAGAGAGGGAGAGAGAAAGAGACTTACTGGAAATGAGGATGCAGTTCTTCAAGATTATTTTCTGGCAACATGCACTGTAAGGCTTTTGAAGTGTTTGTTTTTTCTGTTGAAGCTAAAACAAGGTTCTTCTTTGGGTGTTCCTTATTTTTTATTATGTTTAACCAAACTTATTAACATCCATATATTATGCAATAAATACTTTCATGTAAAACATGCAGCCTTGGCAATAGAATGTCAATTTCAGTTGTTACCAACCAGCCTAGAGAGACTATTCATCATCCTTGGGAATTTGATTTCATATTATCTGCAATATGTAATACAAATAAGACAATAGCTTGTTTCTGTGTTGTAATGCCTCCTAGAAGGCTCCGGACAAATGTAAAAGCAGGAGAAAGTAACACTCTACACATGGCTGTCATTCGCCCAGCTCTCTTTTGGCTATTTCAGGAAGTCCTTCGCTAACTGTCACAACGGAAACCACATTTTCTTCTGTCTGTGTTCATCTGAGACGGGCAATGCACTTCTCAGTTCAAGGTTGATTTACTCCACTTTTTCAGTAAAATAAACTATAAAAAAGGTGGTTTTCCCTACATTTGTAGAACTATTAGTGTATTTGTACATTAGTGGACAATCGTGAGCATAATATATAGAAAGAATGTACCTGATCTCTGCATTGCTGCCATATAGTGCTATACCTAAAATGATATAAGCAGCTAGCGTAGAAAATGTCTATAAAGAACATTAAGCATATGTGCCTGAAAGTTAAAGGTATAGGGTCAGTCATTCTCGAGAATGCTTTAAATTCAAACTCAAACCAAAACAAAAATACCTCTCCCTTCAATGCCATAGGGTGCTCCCTCGGAAGCTTCGCATGAGTGACAATGCATTGCAAAGGCAAGGTATCTTATATTGTTTGCAACTCTGTTTGTGTTCCTATTTATGGACCCAAGGCTGTGTAGCTTATTTTTTCAGAGAACTGTAAGATAGTGAATTGCAAGGAGATATTTGGTGAGTTCGTAAAATCTTATAATCGCAAAATATACCTTTACAGAATAGTGTGAAAACTTTTATAAACGCACAGACTGCAATTTCACTAACCAGAGGGGACACCAATATGCCAAACAAACAATATTTAAACAATGTTACAACATCAATATGTTGGCAGTGGCAATAGGTTCCCCTTATGTAGCCATAGTCAAATTATTACAGTACAAACTAAACCGCATTACATTGTAATAAAGTGACATAACAATTATCACTGATGGTCTTTTGACCTCTTACAGAAATCTTCCATTCGCGCGGGGTCCATTTTGTAGCCTTGGTTGAGAGTCCTCTCGTGTGATGGTGCCATGAAACCAAGGCATTTTTTCATGGGCAGTGTTGGCGATGAGCTTCTCTAACTGAGGCTTCTGGCTGATGATAGCCTGCTCCAAAGCAGGTCCCTGTGAAGATATATGACCTCAGGAAATAAACAGGAACAGAAGTAAACTCTATCTCGGAGTTAATGGTATAGAAGAACAAATCATTCAGCTAAAACCATGCCATTGTTAGCCAAGTATACCATGACCTCCCTGCCAACATCCATCTGAGATTCAAATATTTACTGTAAAATAAGAACAATACTTATCTGTGGAATAAATACAATATTATATATATACTGTGTAGACTATAGCATATATAATTTCCAGACGTATTAAACAGTAACAGTATAATTAAATGCATTTGCATTTCGTCACTGGGTTTTACTTATTTATGTGTATTAATGTAACCAAACATTGTAACCACCAGTTAAAAGTCACACTAACCTGCAAATTCCATGTCTGCTGTACATAGTCGCGGATGAGTTTCTCCTTCAGGTCCTCAAATGGCCCCACCTTGGGCCGCATCCTTTTGGGCCTGTTGCAGGGCTTCTTGAGTAGACACACCAGCCCGTCCATCTCTTGTGAGTGGTAGTCAATCACATTCACTGGGCTCTTGTGGCTCTTGCCCCCAGCAATAGCATAGGTGTCATTAGGCTCCCTCTCAATGGTGTAGTGGTAGCAGTGGTGCATGTAGGCCACCGACAGGGCAAAACCCCCCAGGTAGTTTCGGCTTTGCCGCAGCAGATAGAGGCCGTTGCTCATGCCGCTTTGTGTTAGGTAGCCCTCGGCCTCCTCGCGTGTGATGTTACCGTAAAAGAAGGGCAAGGCATTGACGGTGTCTGCCATTTTGGCTGCTAAGTGAAGCTTGCTACCTGGTGCTCAAGGAAGTAATCTGAAAAAAAGAAGACAAAATCAGTAAATATTTGTTGACTTTGTTAAAATCTCCTTTCGCTATCTTCCGATACATGACACATATTGTGTCTCTTGGGATAAGTACAATAGACTATAAACAGCAACTTTAAAATAATTAAAATGCTAATTAGTTTATCTTAGATTTGACATTTGAGAAAGCAATTCAAATGTCAGGTAAATAAAACAAATGAATAATGACAGGTTGCTGAAGCAACAACAATTTAGCAAGTTAGTAGCTGCATAATGTCATCAATGCATCCATCTTCATGGCCATCTTAGGCCATCTTTATGGGATTTCTCTGTATATAACTAGAGATAAAGTAAATACAGTAGAACTATAGTAATCTAGTGTTAGTGGTTATAGTTAATATAGAAGTTGTTAACATCTATAATTCTGTGATAAGGGATAAAGAATCCACCTGTTACAGGACGTTTTAAAAGGTTTCCTAAATGTGTCAAGATGTGAATTAATTCTACAATACTTTAGCTGTTCCAAACATACAATGTATTCACTCAATACAAATGATTTCATAATGTGTTTTATATCAAAAAAGATTATATACAAGTGTCCTCCATAAATGCTTAATTGTTCATTAAAAACGTTTCAAATTTAACTCACATTAGATACATTTTTCTTATGGATATTTGAAGATATTTCTACTGAGTTTTTACTTGCTTTTGGAAATATTTTCGTAAAATGTCTAAAAGACATTGAGATAAGTGGTTTTTGGAACAAAAAAAATGTTATGTAGTAATGTCACTTTAACTTTATAGGACATTACATAAAACAAATATTTACTAGGTCAATTCTACTTAAAATTATTTTAAATACAAATTAATTGATTAATGACTGTATTTATTAGGTTAAAATAAAAACGATTAGTCCTTAAGACTATAAGACTATAAATATGTTATAATTAGGTTTAAATTACATGTTGGATATTGAATAAACTATTTTTATATTTAATGACACAGATCCTTAGGAAGTAACATTTCAACATGAAGGTACAGAATTGATCATTAATATACGCATGAGAATAAGGCCAACATTCCACTTACTATATGGTTTGAATAGTGTAGAAAGTAACTTGTAACTTGTCTTCTTCTAGCGCAACATGCAGTCCTGCACAGAGACAAGCAAACTGCCACCAACCTTAAACAGGATGTAAATAGGTCAGCTTCAATTCTGTTACATAAGCCCATGCAATACCTTCATCATCTGAGAAGGAACAGCTATCTATACCCCAACAATTGATTATTCATTTATTGTAAATAATTAACTAAAAAGTATGTTGCCTTCTTACTAAAATGTCACACATCATAAACACCAAAGCTTCCTCATTTCAGTAACTTCCTTACATATTTAAATGCTATACTTCCTTTATTTTGTTGAGGGTTGACCAACAGGCTGCGCGTTGCTGTTTCCAATGACGCTCAGGCCTTTGTTGTTTCATACACTTAAATACACAGTTTTGAAGTGACAACTAAAGTGTCAAAATGAAACATTATAGATTTATACAGGCCTATAGCAGCTGATCAAACTGTTAAATCACGTACATGAGTGCATCAACAAAATGTTTTGTTTTTGGTACATTTTGACAGATTGACAACAGGACTAGCAAGCAATTCATTTAAATAGACATGTGCACTGTGAGTATGTACACAATATATATAATTTGAATGGTCAGGAATTAAATATTGTGGTTTTACTACTGAATGTGTTCTTTACATTGATATGGCTAAATCAGGAAATGTTTGCATGTAAGATACAATCAACATACAGTATGATCACATTTTAATTGCTGCATAATGTCCAGACATTGTATTTGCTTTATTTGTGTATTTAACCTGGTATGTGACAGTACAGCCCTAGGAGATCAAAACAAATGGTTTTATCTTGTTATAGATCAAATTGCAACCGTGAAATAGACATCTTATGTCATCCCTTCAGTACAGTACTGAAGGGATGTGATTTGATTACTCAATAATGGTTATTAGCCTTTGGCAGACATGTCATACTTAATGTACTATTTCAGCTGTATTTCCTGTGCTCTTTGCATCCCATGCCTAAATGTACCATTTGACACAAACAAAAGACTTAATTTACATGTATTGCCCATTTCAACAATACTCAGCATGGGTCCCAGCTAAGGACTGGATGGTAGGATGTAGCTGTGCGATTGTATTCCCTGATACCCAGCTGTGTTTGCAGGTCTGCAGCTAAAGCCTGTGTCTACTGGACACAACCAAATGAACATTTACCTATGGGGGTGGCCATGACTGTTTCCCCTTTTGTTCTATGCTGTATAAAACTGCAAATATGCCTTTGTTACCTCAGAAAATGTTTTGGTGGAGCTTCATTCGTGAAACCACACATTTCTTATTAAAACAAAAACATTATTTTAAAGGGATGCATAAAAGAAGAAGTGCATACAAAGTGGTATGCCTTTTTTAACTTGTGGTTAGTTGGGTGGTTGGTTTCACAAGCGACTTCAGAAAGCAACTGTTCCGTATGGGCTAGAATGTTAATCATGACATAATAATTGTGTATTTAAAGTTTGCATTTTCTCTGAATATTTATCTGCTTTTCTGCCTCGTTGACTTTTTTAAAACATGCACAACTATACCTTAGAGATAAATACTGTTAAGTATGGGCAATACGACACCTGTTAGTCTTCAAGGCATGCTTGTTATTACTGTTCTACATTTAACCACCAGGTGGCAGCACATAACATAGGGAGAGCCCAACCGGTAGTGGATCATACAATCATCTCATACAACCATAACAGTATAGGCTATGTGCGTAACATTTTCGAGTTCCTCGACAACAAAGGTAAATAGAAGTAGCCTGCTAATAGTAGACTCATGTGCCCAGAGCCAATAACAAATGGCTCCTAACGGCCTTTCTAATCGGGGCTGGCGAGGAATGTGTAGTCACTACAGAATAGTCTAAATAACATCTAGGCTACGTCCAGCTTCCATAATGTAAATAGGCATATACCTAGGCCCTATTAATGATATGCTGATATTTCCAAATAAAACTGCAATAGGCACTAGGTCTTATAATGCTATAGCTGTAATTCAGTAATAATATTAATATTAATAATTATTAGTCTTATTATAATTTTATCAACAACAAAAAAACAATATGTAAATATAAAAAACAAGGATGCTCGTTTATTAATGTAGCCTAGAGCCTCATATAGGCTCAGGGTGATCCTACTACACCACATCTTGACCCTTTACTGATATGATATTCTTTGTTTATTTCAGGACATATTGAGACTGTTATATATAGAGCTATTTTGATACAGTTGCGATTTTCGGAGACTGCTGCGCCTTTAAAAACCTCCATCTGTCTGTTGTCTGTCTGTTGACGCTATCACGTTTTATGCCATATACTTTAAATGCCAGTTCCCGGCTAGAGTTTATCGTCTTAAAAAAGAGCATCCAGTCGGTTAGTCACACATAACTTACTATAGACGACGAGGCAGGTACAAATGAACAAACGACGGTGAAAAAAAGAGAAATGTAGCCAGATTCTGTAGCTATACTCACCCATAGATTGCATTGGAATTGCATTGCACCATTCACTCTCAGGAATCCTACATCCGTTGCGGAACATTTGAAATAGGACATAAACGTTTCCATCCACAACATGCACACAGCTTGTATTGTATGGACCGTATATCCAAAAGATTGTGTGTTTATTACAATTATAACAATGCTCACAAAATTGAATCTCACCAACCACGCACACATACGCGTGGTTTGCACAGCAGGTGGGCTGCAGAGAATCTGCACGCCAAGTCACTACAGAATGTTGTTTAGAAGGCATAGCCTTCAAATCCATAGCAGGTGCATCATTTTAATATGTATACCTACTGTATAGGCTATACTCAAAAAGTGAATATTATCATTTTGTATAATGTGTAATATGTAATTGTAAAAAAAACATATACATAACATAATCCATAATGTGTTTGAAGAGATTGTGACCTGTTGTGTCGAAGTTTATTTTTAATCTCAAAGCCTATTGCCTTAAAATAAATTTATATGTGTTCAGAGAGACCAACAGAATGATTATGAACAGACATATACGTGACTCTATGCAGCTTGCAAGCTTATACATTTACATATCTGATCCATGTGATCTTGTGTGTCTCATTAATTATTTCAATTGCTTGTAAGAAATCCACTTATACAATTGACTGTTTATGAAATACTTAACAAGTAACAATAATAATGTATGCTCCTTTTTATCCATTATTTGCTCATGGGAATATTCCAGTCAGTTAAGAAGCATGATACTGACATCACCAGTGGTTCATGAGATTAGATGTACTAAGCTGCTTTGGGTTGAGAATATATACAATATGTGGAGCAGTCTCAACATGGGGTCTGTAAATGCGTAAGCCTGCACACTTCCAACCTGTAAACATATGTTCTCTTAATATCTGGACATCAAATATTTGACATATCATGGCGTAAAGGTAAGTGTGTGTGTAGGTAAGAGTTATTTACTGTAGGACAAATAGAGTTGTGTACAGTTTAAAAATTAGTTTAATAAGGACATTTACCAGATGTATACATACATGTATAGGGCCTACTGTATGTAAGAGGATTTGATACGTTTGATGTGATGGGTTTGCTTTGTATAGTGTTAATTTACATTTTTCCACAGTAGAAGTACCCTTTTCTCCACTAGAAATAGTGTATTATTCTCCAATGCACAGTAGGGAGAGATGGATGTTCTAATGTTTACTCATGTTTACTCATTCTTAAATTGATTCTCCCAACCCTCTAATTTAGAACAAATTGATTTACACGGGTAACTTTTCAACTTTTAAAATTGCACATGTAACATTTAAACTTTTAAAACTGCTTAACCCTCGCGCTGTCCTATGGGTCAAAATGACCGGTGCACTTGCCAGTAGCGGGCAGCAACCACAACACGGACATATGACATTCGGCGGTTCGCTCCCTCTGCTGCTAGTCTGCTGAAATGCCTTAGGACAGCGGGAGGGTTAAACAGTATACTTCTGTTGAATACAGTTTGGTTATACAGAAATGCAATTTATACTTTGCTTTGCAGTGGATGGCCGCAGCCTGCCGAACCAGTTAAGAATGAGCCGGAAGGGGCGGAGACGAGATAGTAACGTGAGTGGCTTTCAGAGATTGACCTTGAGTCATGCATTGAGGTTAATCCTGTGCCAGGTGTTTAAATCACAGTTTGGCTGCAGCTAAACATAGCCCCACAATTCATTTCCTATTTCAGACAAGGGAAGGATTAGCAGTAAATATGTTTAATAAAAGTGGGAAGTGTTTTTGGAAGTGAATTGCTGGTTATGGGCCAGTGTTTTAAGTACATGCCCTTGTGATGCTTTCAATATATTGTTTTTTTTCTTCTTCACAGAGTACATCATCACTTGCTATTCATAAGCACAACAAAAGCAATAGTTTCAGCTATAAGAATGACATCACTGAAAAAAGTGAAACAGACATTTTTGAAAAAGAATATGTTTTATAAGCATCAGACAAGGACAAATATGATGACGTACCAAGCAAAGGGAAAAAGTTGAAAACGTCCGTAGAAAGAGAGGTGAAGATAATAACTACAGTTTCGATTGATCATCTAACAGGTTCATCTCCAAAAACTGAATTTCAGCACTCACAAGAGCAAAACTCAGATAATCTCTCCAGCTCAACAATAGCAATCACTAATTTAGTAAAATTAAATTGCTCTTGCTCACACGCAACGCTTAAAATCCAAGACATTCGACTACTTGAAATGTCTGGGATCAAGACCTCATTTGTTGCATCTGAAGCTGAGGCTTGTTTCAAAGGCCAGTGTGAAAGGACATCTCACTCATCCGAGGAGGTGTCTCAAAATGAAGTCAATTAAAATATACAACAACCCTGCAGAGGCTGCAAGTTTTGTTTCCGCGACAGTGAACAAAGAGACGGTCAATCGAATCCCAAAGTTGTCATTCCACCCACATCTTGTGAAAACTCATTTTGCTGCCAAATTTGTGATGATGACACAGGGGCAAAGCTGGCAAGTCAGTCACTAATTCCAACATCAACTCTGTGTTTCTCGCCTGAAAGGAAGAGCCCATCAATATGCAGAAGCCTCAGCAGTGATTGGTTCTGTGCCATTCCCCCACCCAATGAATTTGCAGACATCAAGTGTACGACTTTAGATGACCTTACAGGTGACCTCGCTTCCTTGAGGATTGGTGTCTGTAGTTTCACTTGTGAGCAAAGCAGTTTTCAGTGCATGGATAACACAATATATGATCAAGAACACTGTGTCCCATTTTCACTTCATGAGTATGAAAACGGCAACCAGGAATTATGCGTTGACCAGTTCTCAGAATGTGACAATGTTGATCCCGCGTTTATGAGACCCTCTTTGTCCGTCAGCAGGACTAGCTTTACCAATAATTTTATCAACAACCATGAGAGAAAAACTCTGATGCGAAAAAATAACATTGCAATTTTACAACACAAAACGTGTGCGGTGCTGAAAAAAAGACGGCAAACAATGACCAGTTAGTAACCAGAAGAAAGATAATAAAAAGCCCAGAGAGGGGGATGATTGCAGTATCATTTTCTACCAATATCTCCTCTCATCAAGGACCAGAAACACACAAAAAAGAGCTCCGTAAACATGACTGGGCAGAAAGACAGTGCAACCGTAAGTCGTTGTGTTATCATGATTTCTTTCAGACAAATATTCTACATAAATTCTGAAGCAACATAAAATATGCTGTTTGAGATTATTAGAATTGTATTTTCAGCACCTTCCTTAGAGCCAACGGACATCTAAGACCTATTCACAAAGAATAAGACAGCAGTTCTAACGAGCATTGGGCTCGGAAACTAAAACTGTTTAAAGAGTCGAAGCAGTGGAGCTCTGCGGGAAGAAGTTCCATAACCAGTGATATTACTGAGGAGTCAGGTATATGTTTGTCATGTAGAATTCTAGCACCAAACGTTGCGCTCTTGTGTCTAGGTAAAGGCAGAGCCATGGAAATAACAGAGTTACGCCAACGGAAGTTTGAAATTGTCAACGGTCACGTGGTTCATGGAGAGGCAAAACCTATGGCAAAATATTTCTCAGAAGTGCTTGGTGGGCAATTTGAATATATATATATATATATATATATATATATATATATATAGAGAGAGAGAGAGAGAGAGAGATGTATAACTTGATTTTTTAAATAATTAGTAGTCAATAAATGTACATATTTACATTTAAAATATAATTTATAGGATAGGCCTATTTATAGTATATAGGCTCACTTCCGGGAACTATTTTGAGGCTCCACGATCCGCCATTGCTGTGAAAAAACGGTCCTTTGGAGTGACCGCAGATGGCGTGACTCTCTCTTTACATGGCTCTGGGTAAAGGTAAAGGTAAAGGTCAGATCTCATGTAAACACACAATGCTGTGTATGTTGCTGGCTATGGTACAGTGTGCCATGGTATCCGTTATTTACAGTAGTACTTGGTGTACCGGTATTACTGGGCACTTATTGTTTGGAACGTTAGTTAATGTAAGCTAGTATACCACAATTGAGGAACATATTTCCAACTCAATGTGGATCATTGATCACGTGCAAGAGAGAGACAAAGGTGGGTTTTGGCATTGTTTTCATTTGCAGAATATGAAGTCCTTAAAAGGCATACAATAGCTCCCATAACTCAACATTGGCTAAATATGAAATCTTTGGAATGGAATGCACACAGAATAGTATTACATTATCAAGAATTGAAATAATAAAGAAAAAAGACCTGACACCAGTAGAAAATAATATTTGAGGGCATGAGGGGTTATTTTAATTCCATATAACACAATATACTGTGTTCTTTTGTACATCTCGTAGTATCCGAGGATAATCGCTCCGTGGATATGAAAATGCGAGACGTAAAAAAAAATGGATTTTATACAGAGACCTTCCATTCTACCGCATGGATTTACAGAGGCGATGACATCATTTCAGGAGAAAATCCTACCAGCATAAATACTAGACCTCGAGCTATCTCAAGTAAATTGATGATTTTGTGCTTTTAACCAATATCCTTTGTCCAAGTCTTCATTTGTGCAAGTTAGTCTAAAATCTGGTCTTAAATTAAAAACATGTTACAGTAGCTTAGTCTTAAAAAACTGTCAAAAACACAAGTTGTATTGTTTGACTAGCCTGGCTCTGTCTGAATATTGCTCTCAGCTTAATTTCTTTTGCTGAGATTATAGTCTGGAAACCCTGTTAGCATTAGCGTTTTCACAGCCACCCTGCTGGCGAGCCAATCACAGTAAGCAAGTGCGATGACATTGAAGTCAAGCGTATTTCCAAATGGTGGTAGAGCTAGATGAAGTGATCAGAAGTGTTGTAGTAACGCCGATTGTTTCAACTCTGTCCAATAGTTTCAAAATGAACCACAGGTAGGAGGCAATAACTTTTAACAGAGTCTGGTTACACCACCAGGCTATTGTTTTACTACATTGAAGCCAAAACACTACAAAGTTCATTTGATTGCAGCCCCTTTCAATGATAACACCATCATAAATGACACTTTATCTACATTATATTGTATGGGAAGATGTGTCCTCTTTTTTACCCATCCTGCTCAGAGACAGTGGAAAGCCACAGTTTGAGCAGTGCCTGTCAAGGGCAGTCAAAGGAGTATTTCACTCAGCTCCCAAGCTGGGCTTGGGGCCCAGTTCAAAGTAACAAAATAGAAGAAAAGAATATAGGAAGTAATGCCTAGTATATTGCAATTCTTGAGGATCAAGCTGGCAATCTTTGGTCTGGGAGTGCAACAGCCGGACACTCTAATGAGGGGTAGCCTACATGCATGATCAGAAAGATCCCAATTTAAGGTCCATTAACTTCACCTTCAGCATTTAACTGACCTATCCCCAGCCCCGCCCCTTTTTGCATGTCCTCCAATAACAGCATTTTTCTGAATCTGACGTAATCTCCGGTCAATTGTCTGTTTTCCTGTAAAAGCTTTTTATGGTGTTTAGTCCTACCTAGTTACAGTTACTAGGTAGGACAAGTGAAGGGGGCAGGGCTTGGGATGAACTTACCAAGAGACCATACTGTATGTTTAAGTTGGGTTCAGCTTGTCAATCTATTTTAAAGGTACAGTCAGCTATTGCAAGCTAAATGTAAGCTAATACACTTTTTGTTAAATTCAACAAATATCTCCTTGCACTTCGCTATCTTACCGTTCTGTGCATGGTGAAAAATAATCTGATACTTCTACACATCCCTGGCTCCGTAAATAGGAACATAAATAAAGTGGTGAACACCGCTCGTATCAACAGAGCCATAGTACTACGCTTTGCTTCACAATGCATTTGGATGTGTGATGCGGCCTCCGCTGAGGACCGTGGAGCAATATTGTTTTGATTTGAGCTCGAAGTTAGCAAGAATGACTGACCATACCTTTATTAAGGAGATGGGATAGCAGGTCCCTAGAATTTGAGGCTTACTTATCCAATCATACTTGTTATGACCTGAATGGCATGATTGTGATAAGGCTCCAGGCTCTAAGGATCCAGTCACATTTTTCATGCATTTAAATGCAATTCATGAAAACAAAAAAACAATTAGATGTCATCAGTCGAGTGAAAGAATGAATGAGACAGTTTTAATGTAATGGCTCTCATTCTCAGTTCGTGACAGGAGGCGGGGCTTTGCGTGGGAGACTACGCATTGGCCGTTAACGGAACCGACGTGACAAGCATTACACACGCAGAGGCTGCTGATTTGGCCAGGCAAGGTATGTTATACTGTATGAAGACAGTAAAGAGGAGTGGGACAGCTTGATTTGGTGCACTGGCTGCCTATTGCCTAACAAGGGGGTCCAATCTTAAAATGTGTCAGGATGTAATTAATTATTTTAGGCACAATTCTTTTTTTCATCAGGTAAAGCATATGCACTCAGAAATCACATGATTAAATCATTAGTGCATATGTATGTACAGTATGTCTTATTGTCTTTAAGCAGATGAGTTAGATTACAGGGGTTCCCAAACTTGTCCACGCCAAGGCCCCATAAATAGTATCATCTTCTGGCCGGGGCCCCCCTTTTACGAAATGTTTTTTTAAACCGTTTACCATTTCCTTACTTTTAAATAATGCAATAAAGAGTCAATTCAACATTACTGTTTTCTGAATTCTGTTTTATAATAAATACTTATGTAGAATTATTTAACATTAGAAATTAAATCTAATTATTAAATTTGTTGTCTTTTTTTTTTGTTCTCTCTCATAATTTCTCAAATTTGCTGAGCCCTTTCTGGCTCTCCCTGGTGGCCCTCACTTTGATAACCACTGAGTTAGAAAACAGGTGTAGGGTTACACACATTTAATTTTTTTATCATGAAACTTAAGTGCAATGGACTTACAAACTAGAAATGCATTAAAGTCATTTATTGGGGGAACGTTTCATAGAGAAAAACCTCACTGGACACATTTAGCCTCCATCATTAGCTTTACTGTTTTTTAACTTTATAATTGTTCATTGTTGTGTTGTGAAGGCCCAGACCTTCTGACCCTGACCATTGGATCAGACATTGCTCGCGGACCGAACACCCCAAGACCAGCATGCCGCGGATATCTCCATAAGCGCACTCAGTCTGGGCTGATCAAAGGCTGGAGGAGGAGGTGGTTTGTGCTCACACACGATGGCTGCCTGTCTTACTACCGACATAAACGGGTGAGGGACACGTGAATCCACAACATCGTATAGAACATGTTGGTTTCTTACAAAAGGCAACGTCTTAAAGCCTTTCTGCCTTGTTCCTGCTATGTCTCATTAGGAAGAGGGCAGGAGGCTTCCTCTGTCAGCAGTGAAGCTGGAAGGGGCTGAGATGGGTCAGGACGTAACTCTGGGGAAACCGTTTGTGTTTAAGTGCTGTCCTCTGTTGGCCAATCGAGTGTATTTCTTTTGTGCCACATCCAATCAGGATATGAAGAGGTATTGCCATTGACAACGTTTTGCAACGCTAAATCACATTTTTATGAAAATTAAATGTATATAGGATGTAGATTTAACTGTCTGCCTTTTTGTCACAACGTTGTGACAATAACAACAAATCATTAAAACTGAAGGTGGCTGGATGCAATGGAGAAAGCTATTCATCCAATTGCACAGGTGAGACCTGCTTTAACCTGAACTATGTATCAGCTGTGCTATACTTTCATGAGAGGTGGCTTGAATATCTGTTAAAGTAAAATGTAAATATTACACTGTAATGTATAACTATGCTGTGGTCATGTCTAAGAACCACGTGTGGGTGGATGTGACTAGACACAACTCCAGCCTGCCCCCACTGGCGGTGAAGAACCCAGAGTGTCTGGGGTTGCTTCATAAGATGGATAACAGCACTATTGCATTCTGAAAGATGCCTGCCTGTGTTTCTACAGCGGCATCCGTTCAACTCATGCACTGGTTATATATTCTGAGTGGTTTGTTTGTATATCTGTTTGTACAGCAAGTTTACAGTAAGTAAAAATAGAAGTGCAAACAGTGTTGTATGAGTCACATCTGCTACGCAGGTGGAATCTACCTTCAGGGATACACAGTGAGTGAGCAACCGCTTGGATCCAAGAAATCCACTATGGAGCTAAGACCTCCCTCAGATGAGTTCAAAACATTTCACCTCTGGGCTGAAAATCCCAATGAAAATAAACGATGAGGTTATATCACTTGCTGAGTCAGGACAGAGAGTGGCACAGTTAAAAATGAATGTTTAATGTTAATGTTTTGTTTTATAGATGGATTGTAGCTATTAATGCGTCAATAAGCAAGTGGTTGCCTTTGTGTCAGGTCATTCAGAACTACATGAATCGACCACCAGAAGAGACTAAAATGTGAGATCATTGAAAATACATGTAGTAAATGTGTTCATTCATTCGTTTATTTTGGTATTTAGAATGTTTGTGTTACAGGATCTTCCTAGACTTCAATATCGATTTTCATCTTGCAATTGAAAATGATAATTTATGTCAGTTAAATTGTGTAAAATAAATGTAACCACTGTTCTGGTCAAGTTGCAGTACGGTACACTTGACAACTCAATGATACATTTATTTACTTATTTACTTCTCAAAGAGACTAGAGATTATGTTTTTCTGCTACTACCCCTACTTATTTTGCTATTATACCAAGATTTACCCTTTTTGTATTGTTTGGAGCTATTACAATAGTAGTAGTCCCTCTTGTTTTGGCTAAATAAACTAAGCATATCAGTGTTTGGTTTCATTTGACTTGCTCAATAACAGTTTTTTTTAGTGTGCATTAAAAACATAAATGACCACATTTTAATAGCATGACAGTGATTCTTATTATACTGTGATAATCTTTCCAACAATTTAGTTACAACTTGATTTTATAATAATTACATGGGTTAGCTCACATACAGTTTGCTTTGACACTTCTATATTTGATGCTACAGACATAGCCTTTGGGGTTTGCATCATCACTTTGTGATAGCGCTTTGTTTGGGTGTTATATCCCATCATCCTCAAAGTGTGATTTGCAGTATTGTGTCAAATCTGCTCACTCTGGTTAATATAGGCTAGAGATTCACTGGTGCAGGTGTTTTCCATATACAATTACATGGAAGCCCTAAGCAATCTCACAATTTAAAATGTTTGGCTTGACAAATATAGATGCATTTCTTGTGGGAACCTATCTTGCGAGATATCACCCCGATATCTCAAAGTAGGCCATATACATCCAAAGATTTTTAAATGATTAAAGATAGAATGATTTAATGATTTAAATGGAAGCAAAATTGGAATGTTTCTGGCCTCTTAAGTGTGGGTGTCACCAACGCATTTTGCTGACATAGGAAGTGCCCAGACAGCTAAATCTATGCATGGCCTGAAACAAAGTAAATATACCTCAGTTCAGTGCAGAAATACTGTTGTGGCCTCAGATTGATCATAGGTACCTGGGCATTAATGTTGTATACTCAATACCCATTAAAACGCCCCCAGAGCTCAATAATGGGCAAAAGTGAAATCCGTGTACCTCCCTATTGACTTGCATGGAACGCTGGCTCATTCAAGTCTGCAGTCCCCCCTTATATTCTCTCTTATATATCTGTAAAAACACTAAGGAATAAATTGGCCGCAATGTTTCTTTTATTGGAAATCCTTTCTAGGGTGTTAAATAAAAATATAAATGCAGTTATAAAAGACCAATTAATGCCTTTGTATTTGCATACTTATTTTGATATAATCATTTCAGATTTTTACCCTGCATATGCTTAATGTATTTTTGTATTGTGTGCAACCATAACTATTGCTTAGTACTGCCTCAATGTTCTGACCAGATATTAAACAAACCTACAAGTGTCTTATGGTTTCATTTTATTTTCTAAATTCAATTGACTTTTTCCAGTGTGCATAAAAAGATAAACTATTAGTTTATTTTAATGGAATGTGATCTTATTGATAACAATATTATGACAATTGAAAAACTTAATTCAAACTTGATTTTTATTACATTTTTATTAAAGTCCAAAGCCACATCCAGCCACATAAGAGCTCAGGTCTCGACCTTTACAATGGTTAAGCCATCCATACCTATAATGAACATAAAGATATATCATTATTAGATCATATGTAACACTGTCATTACAAAACCAACAAAATAAGAAAAAAGATTCTTACCATGCTGCCATGCCATTAGGGTCTTGAACAACACGCTTTGCACAACGTATAGCAACACCAACATCATTAGTCAAAAGTTCTATAACGAAAAATGCATGTTAAGTATATTTAAGTAAGTATTTAACATAAGTACATGTTTAACAGGGCAGCATAGGCCTTGACATGGTATTTCTTCAATTACCTTTTTAATTTTACAGTCCAATACATTTTGTATAGGCTACTTTGTCAATGATGTCCTAATTAACTGAGTGTGCATCTTGACTATTGTGTCACATTCAGATAGGACAGAGAATTACATATTTTACACAAATGACTTAATTACTGAATGATCAAAAACCTCTTGACACCAGGGTTAGGGGTTTTTCCTTTTCGCAATCAACAAAAACATGTTACTCACGACTACATTTGATGCCACAGACATTTTGAGCCCGAGGGGTTTTATAGTCTTCACACCAGTAGCGGCTGTTAATTTGGAAGATGCCATAGTCGGTGGACTTATCAGTATTATGGTTGATAGCTTGGGTGTTATAACTTGATTCCCACTTGGTAAGGCACACCCCTTAGAAAACACAGCATTTGACAGACATTAAAACATAATTTCAATAATACAGAAAACTCATAACAGTCTAGACTTACAATTGGCCAGGCTATATCCACGGAAACCATCCAGTCCATTGGCCCTCATCACCTTGGCCCACTCACAGCGTTCATACACTTTACATTGGGCCACGGCAACCAACAGGAAAAACACAAGTGCCTTCATTCTGGAAGTGTGATCTGTAGCACTGTTGAAACAAAAGCTCACTTTGGCTTATATACTGTAGGTCAGAGGTTCAGTAGAGAGTGGTAGGCCTGCCTTACACAACCTAACATTTGAATCACTTGTCTGCCAACTTCACTAAACAGGTCACCAAAGCATATTTTAAATGGTGATGTAAGGAATGTCTTAAACATTTTATTTATAAATATCTGGTGAAAATATCTGTAAGAACCCGGACCTGAATCATGTAAAACAACAATTCTGAAACTAAGTAATTTGAAATGGTCAAAACATTTGTATGTTACTGTATCATCCAGCCTGCTTTGCATAAATCATGTCTTGGGGTCTTGAGGGTTTTAGAAGATCCGTTGACTGATCTAGTGAAGACAGGACACTTCACAGCTTGACCGCAATTCAGTTGTATATCACAGGGAGCTCAGCTTCTGCAAAGAAGAGGGGGTTGCATAATCAGAAGAGAGGGGGGTGGGATTGCATAATCAGATGTACAAAGTCGACAGAGACCTAATAAAAACAAGCAAGAAAGTACATACATAGAAGTGTTGGGCAAAATGTTTTTGTTATTATAAAAGAAGCTTTAAAATTCAACAAATGCTGAAAATCCATCTTATTTGGAAATTGTGTACAGTACATGTTGTTATACAATATCTTGCCACATCTTGTTGAGTAATTGTTCAAAATGTCCCCAATTTGTTTAGTTTGGATTCAAATCGAAGGCAAACACAAATTCATAGAAAAAGCACAGGGGCACAGTCACCACAAATTGTCCCTTTCACATGTAACTTGTTTATTTATTTATTTATTTTTATTGGGTACTTTCATGGCACGTTCCCAGATGCATGTCCATTTTATTTGAGTTTCATGCAAAGTCATTCTTGTCACATTGTGCAGGACGGACCCAAACGCACGACAGCCAGGCAAGCTCCGTGTTTTTTATTAAGGTGGGCATGCAATAAGGAATGTACGTGCACCACTGACGCAAGACACTGATCCAACAAAGGACAACACAATGGCATAAATAGCGAGACAGGCCAATGGAGAAGAAACAACAAGGCACAGGTGAAACCAATAGACAATTAATAAGAGGCAGGCAAGAACATGGACTGGGAAAAACACAAGGAACATGGACTAACACATGGCAAACAGACTGGGGTAGACGGCAGGCCGTGACCATTTTCAGTGTGTTTCACGTATAGATAACTATGCTGTACAGAAACCTGGTATAGAGAATCAACACTACAGGGTCACCATTGACAAGACACCAATCAGGTTGGCACCCATTCAAACCAAATAGTACATAAAAAAAGTAATTTTTACTTTCCCTGCATAACAAGAACCAAATCAAGATATTTTTTATACTGCTCCTTAGCTCTTCACCATTGAAAAGAAGACATTTGGTTATTTTGTTTTGTTCAGATACTTACTTTGTCAATAGCCGTTTACAGTTTGTATAACAGGAACAGGCAGAATATCATCTCTGTCATTATTGCCCCTATACGCTATACAGATACTGCACTACTGTACTGTATGTAACTTTGGTGTCCTGGCTGGAGAGCTCTCATGAGAATTGCCTAATGCTTTATAGCAACATAGGACACACTATCAACGACGAGTCTTCAGTTGAAACTTGCTTGCTATTCTCACACGAACATCATAGCAGATGTGAAGAGACTGAGAAAGCTTGTATTCATATCAGTTTATAGAAAACATTACCACTTTTTCTAATCATGTTGCAGTAAACTTGACAGCTCAATGAGCCGATATTACATTAGACCATACATCTGTTGAAACAAAGGCCTACTGGGCCATAGTAAGCCTTTCTCTCAAAAATGATGCTCAGTGACATTTCAGTGTTTACCCGTAATTTGTTTAATTAATGATTTTCGCAAAACTGTCGTTCTTCTAATTCTTTTTCTGACAGGAAGCAAGTGGAATAGTGTTGAGAGATATTGGGAGGGATTGGGAAATTACCTCTGGTAGGATTCAAACCGAGGTTTTCCAGGGTTATCACATGCGCCATACTGTAGCTCCACCCGTAGTTTTTATGGCAAACAAATCATTAATTGACTTGTTATTGTCATTTTGAATTTACTTATAGGGTACATAGTAACACATCTCAAACTTTTCATTTTAATGTCTGTGATTTTATTGATGAATGTTGTAATAATGGTTTCAAAACAGAGTTCAAACTTGATATTAGAAGAATTTTATGTCTTAGCTCTGATCAGACAGACTATATGACACAGTTTGCTTGGACACATTTTTTAATTCCAATCTTAAATGCCACAATTAGCCACAAAGGATCTCAGGTCCTTACCCTTACAGTTACGTTTCCAGCCATACCTGTAATGCACATCAATAGCCTACAGGTAAGTCACAATTCATATAAGAAGTATAACACTGACAGATACATAATTAGATCCTTATCACGCTGCTATCCCATTAGGGTCTCTAGCAACACGCTTTGCACATCTGATATCATCGTCAACATCATCATTCAAAAGATCTAGAAAAGAAAAATGTGTTAAATTGCTTATGTACATGTTAACAGGGCAATATGGGACGTGAGACAAAAAGTTGTGAGTCATAGTGTCCATTCGTAAACACAATTTACATTTTAACAACATTTAAGATAAATAATTGGCAAACAAGCTGGATAGACCAGTCTTTTTCTGTAAAATAATTAACATAATTATATTATATACTGTATATTATATAATTGTATGGAATTTCTTTACAATTTAGTTATTGCAATTTTTTAATTATTAAATATTTTGTCAAGTAATTATTTGTAAATTATGTCACCGATTGTATCCTAACTGAAGGTGACAGAAAGCTTAAACTGGGCTTATACAGTGTAAGAATGACTTTACACAATATCTAATAATGTGTTGGCATAACAATCAATGATCCACAACTTCTTGACAGCACGATTTTCCTTTTCAAAAACAACAAATACATGTTACTCACCGCTACATTGGATGTCACAAAGACATTTTGAGCCCACGGGATTTTATTGTCTTGACACCAGTAGCGGCTGTTAATTTGGAAGATGCCATAGTCGCTGGACTCACTATTATGGTTGGTAGCTTGGGTGTTATATCTTGATTCATGCCATGTAAGGCATACCCCTTAGAAAATATAGAGTTGTATTAAAGCATCATTTGATCAGACAGAAAACAAATCTCAGAAGCTAGATAGGGACTTACAATTGGCCAGGCTATAGTCACGGAGACCATCAAATCCATTGTCCTTCAGCACCCTGGCCCACTCACAGCGATTAAACCTTTTTGAATGAGCCACGGCAACCAACAAGAGAAATACAAGGGTCTTCATTCTGGAAGTGTGATTTGTAATAGTGTGTCAAACCATAAGCTCACTGGCTTATATACTGTAGGTCAGAGGTTCAGTAGAGAGTGGTGGGCCTGCTTTACACAACCTATTGTTTGAATCACTTGTCTGCCAACGTCATTAAACGGGTCACCAAAGAATGTCAATATAAGGAATGGCTTTAAAACTATCTTAAATAATCTGGTGAGAACCCGGACCTGAATCATGTACAACAACAATTCTGAAACAATATATAATGCAATGTTTATGTTTCTTTCAAAAGGGTCTTCCATTGTAATTTTGTTTTTTTCGCAGCTCATGTAATAGGTATGCAAATATCTTTAGCCCTATTTGGAGCATAATCCAGCCTGCTTCGCTTAAATCATGTCTTGGGGTCTTAAGGGTCAAATCTGTTGACTGACCTAAAGAAGGTTGAAGACAGGAGACCTCACAGTTTGACTGCAATTCAATTGTATCATAGGGGCCAGATCCCCATTCGGAAAAGAAGAGGGGGGTGAATTGCATATAATCAGATGTGCAAAGTCGACAGAGACCTAATCAAACAAACAAACTAAGGTTGGGTAAAGGGTTTTGTTATTATAAAAGAAGCTTTACATACTGCGTCCACAAATGCTGTAAATTCAACGTATTTGGAAATTGTGTGTACAGTACATGTTGTTAAACAATATCTTGCCACATTTCGAGTAAGTGTTCAAAATGTCCACGATTTATTTTGTTTGGATTCGTGTCTAAGGTAAATAAATGCAAATATATAGAATAAGCACAGGCGCAACATTACAACAAATGGTCCCTTTCACAATTACCTTTAACGCTTTTTTTTTTTATTAGGTACTTTCTTTCATGGCACATTCCAAAATGCATACGTCAATTAAATCTAATCTTTAATTGAATTGTTTCATGCAAAGGAAACATCTGTGTGTTTCACGTAGAAAACAATGCTGTACAGAAACACGGTATAGAGAATCAACACTACTGAGTCACCAAATACACCGATCAGGTTGGCACCCCTTCAAACAAAGCAGTACATTTTAATAAAAGACACAAACGTTAACATTCCTGCATAACAAGGACCAAATCAATGTATATTCTAATGCTCCCCAAATATAACTCCAGCATGCCTGACACTTGCAGAACTATTGCATTCTGAAAGATGCCTGCCAGTGTTTCTACAGTGGTATTCGTTCAACTCATGCACTGGGTATATTACCAGGGTGTTTTGGCCAGAAATCAATGATGCAAGAGTCTGATCTGTTTATGCACGCATGCTCTGCTCACAGGTGGAATCTACCTTCAGGGCTATAGTTAGTGAGAAGCCGTTTGGATCCAAGAAGCCAACCATGGAGCTAAGACAACCTTTGGATGAGTTCAAAACATTATCTCTGTGCTGAAAATCCGAATGACAATATATGAAAATGAACAAAAATAAACAGTGAGCTTCTGTCACTTGCTGAGTCAGGACAGAAGTGTATCAAAGTTAAACATTAATGTATGATGTTTTGATTGTTTTACAGATGTTGTTTTTACCACTGGGCATGTAGGTTGTAGGGAATACATTTATGTGAGCTCTCCAAACAGGTGATCTGTTTTTCCACTTGTGTATTGACTGCTACTCAGTCACTGAATGTTTGACCAGGTAGAAAATGTACATAATCATTATAGGGACACAGACATCTCTCTTGCTTGCATGTGAAATCAGTTTATTTAACATATTAGAACTAGCAAACATTGTGATGACTGGAGAGCTCACATAATGCATTCCCTTCAACCCATACACCACCCAGTGGTCAAAATAATATCAATATCACCATACAAATGGCTTTATCAACTTTAAATAAGATTTGTTTCACATGATATGTGATTGTTCTTGTTTTTTTTTTCAATTAACTTGTTTCACAAGTTAAAGTAAAGTGCCTACACATTGCATGAGAGCATTGATATTATTAGATGGCTAAATCAGACACATTTTGTACTTTTGTTAATAAACATGGAATATTTCTGTATTTCTGTTTTTCCAGTGTTTGCCAGTTGGCAAGAAAGAAACCATGTCAACGAAAAACGTTGGTGGCAGTTATACAAGACAAGCTACCGTTGTCTGCAATGTCGAATAACAAGCCATATGCCGGTCTCTTCTGGGGAATGTCTATATTTAGAGAAACAAATATGTTTCTAGTATTTAATGTTCTGAAGATATGTTAAGAAATATAAAACTATAAATCCGCGGGGTTGCAGATCTCAAGTTTAGAATATTTTAATGATGCTTAAGTAGGCTATTTAAGAAACATAATCATTCATCAACAGGACATCATTGGACCAGATGTGAAGTCAGCTGTGTCCACACATTAAAAAAAACAAAAAAGTTAAATTGACACCTTTTTAACTGCACCCAGGAGTGGCAAGGAACATGATGATCTACTAAACTGATTTAAAACAATATTAATCTACTACACATTTTGGCCATAACCTAATGAAACTACTACTGGCGAGCGAGACTTTGAGTCAAAATCACGGAAATGTTGGCTTGGTCTATAGCACTCAGTCAGCATCTAACCAGTGCCAGACCCAGTGCGTCTTTCATGTTTTATTGGGGGGGGGGCAAATACACCCCCCCCCCATTCCCCCAAAACTAAGCCTATAATACAAAGTAGTAGCGGGTGGAGTCAGGCTCAGAGTTAGGGTGCAGTTAAACTTTAATAAATGGCCTGCATGTATATTTATAGGCCTGCTTTTCTATACAGGTCATTCAAGGCCTGGGAGCAGTTGCTCAGTAGTGTCACAGAGCCAGTCTTTACATACATTCATCACAGTTGCTTATGTCGTATAGGGCAAATGGATGGAAGAGGCTGAGACTACACATCAGGGTGCGAACCTTCGAATCAGGTGACCTTTCGATCATCTGATGCCTAACTGTATCCGCTGTCGTCTACTGTATGTTATGCAATATCTTGCCACAGAGAAATTACCATTTCCCAGATTTGATTTGTCTGGATTCAAGACAATGGTATATGTAAATATGTAGAAAAAAACACACTCAATACTCATCACAAAATGTTCCTTTCAAATTACACTTTCATGGCACATTCCCAAATATCGTAAAAGGTCAATTATGATTTTTTAAATGACATTTTCATGACACATTCCCAAATATCTTAAAAGGTCAATTATGATTTTTTTATTTAACATGTTTCATGGAAAGGCATTCTCAAGAAAGAACAATGACAGAACTAACAGAAATATATCATGGAGAATTAAATCACTTCTAATGCTATATACAGTGAAATAATACGCTGGTTGCGCAGGTTGGCACCCATTCAGACTAGAAAAGACCAAACGCCAAATAGTTTTTAGCTTGAAATATTATGCATAACAAGGACTATATCAAAACATTGTTTGAAGTTTGAAAATGGGGTGGCTTTATAAGATTGATAAAAAGCTAGGATACCTGGATACAGCACTATTGCATTGTGAAAGATGCCCATTTTTATACATTGGTATTGGTTTAACTGGTTTAACTTATGCACTGTTAGGTTTCTTTCTTGTTTGTTTGAAAACATCAAGCTTTTATAAAATGTTGTCAAATGAATGCCTACAGTATGTACTTGCATACTTATTTTGCTATTGTAACAAATTCTAATTGTTCCATTTATGTTAGATTTTTTACATTTATTTTGACATGACAATATGTTATTCCAATATTGTTCCTTTAGTAGTGCCTATTTTTTTGGCCAAGTATCTGATGGGTTCATCTGACTTTTTCAAGTCCATGTCGCTGTATATAGGCCTACTTGTGTGCATAAGAGTGCATACAAACACTCTCAAATTATTATTGTTATGCCTGTGATTTGTGAACTGTTTCAAAATGCTTTGAATCATTTCAAACTTGATTTTAGAACAATTACATGTCTTATCTGTGATGAGAACAGTTTGCTTTGGTAGTTTGTTTTGACACATTTTTAAATTCCAATCTTAAACACCACACCCAGCCACGTAGGAGCTCAGGTCCTGACCCCTACAATGATCACGCCAGCCATACCTGTAATGAATCATTCCATACATCAGTGTAAGTCATCATAATTCATATTAAAATAACATTAAAATACATAAATGGATCCTTACCACGCCATAATGCCGTTAGGGTCTTGAGCAACACGCTTTGCACAACGGATAGCAATGCTAACATCATCACTCAAAAGTTCTAAAAAAGAAGACGTTTTTAAGATAAATACACGATTATCAGGACAGCATTCTGAAGGACCTGACATGAATCAGCCGAATTAAATTTGAGAATCATTTGTGTCTACTAATTAAAACGTAACAATTGTAAAATGTTGACAACAACCTGGATAAACCAGGCATTAACAATAAAATAATTAAATTATATAACTCATTGTATTTCTTCACAGTTATTTACATTTCTAAAATATCATTATAATTATAAAAATGCTAATATACTAAAATATTAAAATGAAATAATTCTTACTTTTCATGACATCAGACCATTTCACAAGTGATTCTTAGACAAAACATGTTACTCACGGCTACATTGGATGCCACAGACATTTTGACCTTGCGGGGTTTTATAGTCTTCACACCAGTAGCGGCTGTTAATTTGGAAGATGCCATAGTCGGTGGACTTATCAGTATTATAGTTGGTAGCTTGGGTGTTATAATCCGATTCCCACTTGGAAAGGCACACCCCTCAGAAAACAGCAAATAATAGACATTAAAATATAATTATATCAGACAGAACACAAATCTCAGAAGCTAGATAGGGACTTACAATTTGCCAGGTTATAGCCAAGGAGTCCATCAAATCCATTGGCCTTCAGCACCTTGGCCCACTCACAGCGTTCATACACTTTAGAGTAGGCCGTGGCAACCAACAGGAGAAACACAAGGGTCTTCATTCTGGAAGTATGCAGTATAATGTCAAAAGCTTCTCACTCTGGCTTATATAGGCCAGTGGTGAGTTTGCAGTCTACAGTCACAACAGTCATATCTAATCTACCTTTTCAAATAAAGTCCAACATATGAATTGCCAAGTCATTCTACTTCAATACAGCATTTGTTGTATTACTGTTGATTCAAGGAATTACTTTAAAAAACTAAGGCAAATATTTGGACAAAACCCGGACCTAAATCCTGGATAACAATAATTTTCCATTTCTTTTTTTTTAGATGAAGTTTAAGATTATAAATATTTATTTTCTTAACTTTCACCTGGGTCTGCCTTAGTCATGAACTTTTAGTTTAGTTGTTTCCACTTCAATACATGAATGAAAATGCAGTATTTGTATCCAAATTTGGCCAAAAATCCAATGTGCATATAGCATAAAGCAATCTTTTTAAAATGTGATCTCTGTGTGTACTTTTGCAATGAAGGGTGGTTGAATTGCATAATCAGATTACTGATGAAATCTAAGCAAAAGCAAAATGACATCTTGTTGTATGCCTGTTTTTATTATTATAAAGGAAGCTTATACAGCATTCATCATCAAATGCTGCAAATTAAAGTAGGGTTTTGACAATATCTTACCACAGAGTTAAGTGGCAAAATTCCCCAGATCATTTTTTGTATTATTATTCACACCCATGATAAATGTAAATATGTACAATAAGTAAAGGTGCCAACAGTCACCACAAAGCAATTAAAGAATAAAGCACATTAAGAATAAACATACTTCTGATACTGGGTCAACAGTGAAAATGTTTGTTCAGGTTGGCACCCATTCAAATCAAATAGGTATTTAAAAAATAGATAAAATATATATATTTAAAAACTTGTTTATTTACCTGCAGGGACTATAAAAAAACAAATTTAAATGCTCCCCAAAGTCGTAAATCAGATAAATCTAGTGGTGGAATGTTTACTGTTATGCTGACAAATGCATGTAACGCACACTTACTATATAGTACACTGTGTTGGTTAGTGTATTAATTTAGTCAGCATTCTAAACGACAAACATGTGGACTAGTGGAATATCAGTTTATAAATGCATATATTAATTTCTGACAGGTTCTTAAATGCAATATGACAATGTTATGACTTTCTGCCATAACATTTTGCAAAGTGATCTTTAAGTAAAACATAAAGGAATTTTATTTGGATGAAAGAAGGCTTAGTGTTTATTTTAAGTTTTTACATTTATTTTGCCTTAACAAAAGTTATTTCTTTACCATTTTGTATCTACAAATGTTGCCTTTATTCTCAAAATGTCATACATTTTAGATGTTTTTTTTCTTCACTTTGTGATCCACTACCTTCCAAACCTTTTTAGACAAGTCAATTTAAACAAAACAATGATAGTAAAGCACAAGGAATAAATAAGTAATAAAAACCAGCAGTTATAATGAGACTATTAGCTGTGTTGACCTGGACCAACTTGATTCAATTGATGCAGCGTATAACCTTAACCTCAATCAAGATAACAGCACAAAAAAGAAAACACTATATGTGGACACACCTAACACTGTAGTAGCTCTACTTGCGTAGTTTGCAGCTTTCAGACCCTTACATTTTCCCAACATTTAATTGTTACAAACTGGATATCGAATTAATTGTGAGTTACATAAAAACCTCTTTGTGACACAAAATGTGATGCTAAAGATGTAGTGAATACTTATGCAAAACACAGTACATCTACCTTTATAAGGAAGATGAATTCAGTAAACGAGTAAGCAAACCAACCGTAGGCACTGAATATAAGCCTTTCCTATAAATCTTGTCAAGGAACTCAGTTTAATCATGTAACAGTCACTGCTGAATATAAAGTCTATTATTTACATTGTTGAGGTAAAATAGAATCATACAGTGTAAGCAAGATTTTGAATTGTAGACCAGGCTTTTTAAATATAATATTGCAGCTTTTATTTCAGTATACTGTAACTGATGTCAAATTGGTTGGTGTCTAGAAATGGTAGGCCTGTATGTACTGTCAATGTCCAGTGGTGCAAATAGGTGCAGGAAAGTAACCCGCTTTCTACAATATAGGCCAAAACATCCAGTATACCAGTTTTAAGTTGAACACACACACACACACACAAACTCACAAACAACTTTGTTAATAAATAAATTAATCAATTATTGCTAATTGTGACATACACATTTTATAACTTAACCACTAAAGGACTAACTTAAACATTTTTCTTGACAAATGTATATGTATAGGGTATTATTATTTAGTTTGGATCTTAGACACTTGCCTTTAACTCTCAATAAAATAACAAGATTATCGGCTCAGTGAGTGACTCATTCAGCAACCTATAATCTGAGTACAGATCTTAAATTAGCACCCCAATCACCGCAGGGTGGATGGTGTCTATTAAGGCCTTGGCCGTGTGTATTATTGGTGTGTATTCATGTCTTATTCCTGCTGAACATGCGCTCCCCGCGCAGCGTGAGGTGTTGCAGCTGGTGCTGCAGCACCTCTGTGTCTGCGCTCTCCCTGACGCTCGTTTTGTCCAGATTGAGGTAGTCCAGAGACTTGGACGGGGCCCTTGCTCCCTTGAGCAGGCAGAGCGGTAGAGGCCGGTGCGAGCCCCTGCCGCCGGCTTCGCCGTGAGTCAAGAAGCCCTCGCACAAGCTGGGCGCGCGCCTCCGGCTGTGTCCGTTGGCGGCGGGGATGTCATACGGCTGGTAGTAGCGGCTTCTGGTCCTAAAGGTGCGAGAGCTGCGCTGAATACCCGAGTCAACTGGCTTGGGTACGGGCCGCACCACTGGGCCCGATAGTGCGTCTACTACATGGCTACTCTCGGGAGCAGCGGCAGACCACCTCCCGGCCAGTTTGAGCAACTCCTCACCAGTAGTGAAGCCCACAAGGTAGTTTGAGTCCATGTGCACGATCTGGTACCCTGCAACAGTACTTTTGATGGGTGAACAAGGGGTGCTGGCGCATCGCGGTTTGTCCACCTCCGGTTTCAGTGTGGACTTCACCTCAGCAGCAGGCAGAATAGAGATCAATGACCTAGACACTCCACTGATATCCATTTCCATCTTTGTAAATGTAGCCTGACTGAAAATTTTGGAGAAAAGAAAATATTATCTCTTTAATCGCCAAAGAACGTGCTGTGTGTATCTCTTTGTTTACAGTACATTTCCTATTTCTGTTTATTTCCACTTTAACATGGCAATCTATATCTCAAGTGAAGAGGGGGGGATGACGCATGAGTGAAGTATAAAAGTCCACACTATGCCCTGGATTAACATAACAATAATGGCTGTCCCCTTCCATGCGGTGAGTGCTGAGGGACCAGTTTCTTCCTAGTCATAAATGTAATTAGAATAATTGTGAAATTACAAATCTAAACACGTTTCTGCTAGGCTACTTACCATACCGTACAGTATTAATCAACTCCGGTGCAGTAGTCTACTTGAACCTACATGGACAGGTGCATTACGTTTAATTAAAGCATCACACAGCAATGACTATTGTATAATAATAATATAGTAGGTATAGAATACATACAAAAAAACAAAAAACCCTACGTATTACGGTATTGTATTACGGTACTGTAATACAAAAATAGCCACGGTCGCAGATATTAGATAAACTACTGTTAGGGTTAGTATGGTAGGTACGGTTGTCATTATACAGGGTGATGCTTGATGCTATAATAACATTTGCGTTACATTGCCGTACATAGGCTAATGTACAGTAAGCTATGCAACCTGCGCAATTTTTTCTTTTTATTATTTTCTTTTTTCTTTTTTTTATAGTATGCCGTACGATATTATACCATCGTATTAAAACAATTGTGTTAAAATCATGACAGGACGGATTTAATGTATTTTCCCGGTACGGTACCGTACTGTAATGTGTCGAAGCACAGCCAACACCCCGGCAGCCAAATCAATTATTATAAAAAGTATTTGGTGTATTATGGGTACCGGCATTTTCACCGGTAGATAGTAAAAAAGAACAATTTAATGTTTTAAATTGTACAGTACGATTAGCTCGGAAGACAGAGACCATAGGATGCGATTTGACGTCCATTTCTAACGGCTTTCTTAATAATAGCAGAACTGACCCGTTTGCTGTAAATCATGTACTTGAGTTCTGTAGAAACCACACATCACTAACTGTATATAGAATAGAGAAATATAATGAACAAAATATGAACTGACCTGTGTGGCAGCAGAAACGTGAAGCTTACGCCTCCAGACCCGTTTATCTGATGACACCTGCAAAAGCCAGTAGTATAAAAATACAACATCCGGTAAACATTGTACAAAATAAAAGCAATGCGTAACCTATGCGTTCGGGCCCAATACTTTTTATGTATTTAAAATTTTACCATTCCCGGTGCTAGAGGATCAGAAAAGAAATAAGCTACATTTAAAATGTAATTGTAGATAATATAGCCTATATCTTGAGCTTTTGATTAAAAATGTATTTTTAAGATAAGCTAGCTAGGTGCAGGAAGGATACTACAATATTCTTTTTCATTTCCTTTTGCTCTGCAAGAGGACTCTTTTCCATAAAGGAAATGGGCAATCATTGTCATTACAAGGCAAAGATTTCCTGCAGTTTTATCAGACTGGTGGCATCTTGTCAGGAACATCATGGGAAGAAGTGAACTGAAATCACTCCCTAACCACAAGACCTACATTCAACATAGTGCTATTTACCCACATACCTGAAGACAGGCAAGACAGTGGACGAGGAGAAGAGTGGGCCTGTGATTCCCCTGGACAGAGGTGTTTTTGGTTACAGTATTTTTGGTTATGTTTTTGAAGGAGCCTTCACTCCATTCCAGATTTCAATTCATATGCCTATTTAGTTAGCATGACTTTGCTGATAAAAGATTGCAGTGATGATTAAAGAGAATCAAGAAAACAAATCTGCAATAACTGAATCATTGTTCAGCTTTTTGCATCCAGCAGAGGACTCTAATACTCATGGTAAGCCACAAATGAAGACAGGACATTGCATTGAGTCTACAAACACCGAAGAATGGATTGGCAGTGTCAAGCAGCAGGCAGGTGGCGATTCAAGCCCTCCAGGAACAGTACCAAAAAGAGGTGTATTCAACAACCCTGAACGTAAGACCTTCCTGTATGCAGTAAAGGAGAGGTCTTCACAATTGCCAAAGTATCCATTTTGGATGGCAGAGAAAAAGACCCTGAGTGATGGCACTGCACCGAGCCTCCAAAAGGGTGTTGAGCCATCATCATCATCATCATCATCGCACTCTGATGTATGTGAGGCTCCACATTCAGTTAGCCAGTCTATCACAACTACCAGTGAGTCTGCATCAGTCAAAACAGTGAGTTGCTTCTGTCTTGATTTCCTATATTGGTTAGTCCCATTTTAGGGTGTAGGTTGAGAATAATGTTGTCATAAGCTTAAATAGGCTATATTGCTTTGTGAACATTTATTAGCAGTGGCCTTTAACCTAACAACATTAATACATTCCTTTCTGTGCCATAGGTTTGGGAATTTAGAAGTCTATAACTTTTGTAAGGCTACTGTACATTTCTTGTCAGTTAAAAAACACATTCAATGTGGTCCATAAGAGGGCAGGCTGGTCTATGTGCTATAGTTCCCCACCCAGATGAAATGATAGCTGCTAGCTGCTAGGCATCCAAGGCTTTTTTTTACCATTCCTTTAACTAAATGGACCAGAAAATATTTAATCTGTGGCATCTGCTCTTGAGATAAGGATGCCTACATTGTCTGAAGTCTGACAAAAAAAAACAACTCTAGAGTTCCAGATAAAACAGACATTTCCAGTTTAACCACAGTGACGCTCACTGGTGTTATGTAAATTAATAGAAACTTCAGTGTAATTGAAACCTCTGTATTTATAAGCCATACATTTCTTTGATTCAAATGTTATATGTTGGCTTCAGGGATGCAGTAAATTTAGTCAACAAAAATACAAATCTAGAGCCCTAAGCAAGGAGGGCAGACATTTATAAGGATGAACGTGCACCAATCATCAGTTACACTGAAAGAGGTTAATCAGGATGTTGCTGTAAAAGCAGATTGTCTCAGGCCTCTGCAAGCCTTGACTGGCTGGTTGTCTAACCCAGGACTTTAGTAAAATAATTGCATATTTTTGTCTCTGTTGGACCAGTAAAGAATATTGGTGTTATCTCCTTTGGCTCATTTGCGACAAGCTGTCAATATCGGTTTGATTTACCTCAGATAACTCAAAATGACCTAAACAGAAAAAGGACAAGGCGTAATGGACACACTATTCCTTTAAATGCCTTGGGAATACCCGGAAGTTATTTCTCTGTTGTCATGACGGTAAGGTCAAATGCTACTGGGGATCCGGAAGAGTTATTGTCCTTTGTTGTCTGTTTTATGCTTTCGATTGGATATCGTTTAACCATATACATCGGAAAAACATACACGTCACGGTAGGAAAACGAACCTTGCATTTGTCATAAGTTATATTTCGAGTAGACGCTAAGACGCTTTTTTCTCTCTCTCCAATGCATTGGCGCTCACTTTCAGGCTTGCTAGCTTCCTTTAAGTTATACAACAAGCAATAACCCATCACTAAAATATTGTGCTATTAAACGCAGTACATCCTCATTTTTGTTAGCAATGTACATGTTAATGTGAAGTTGACGGGGGCAAACTACAACTGTTTATCCTGAACTATTTGGGTTTGCTAGCTGGCCATGAACGCACGGCAGTACCATACTAATTCATTAGCTATCATGATGATTGTTATATTTTCTCTTTAAACATTTGGGAATTGTAAACATATCACAGACAATGTGTTAAAGAAAATAACAACTCTGTACTATCCTAAATGGAATAGGCTACCTTAAAGTGACAGGTCAACACTAGTTCAATACAATTAGCAGTTGTTAAAATTAAGATTTAATTGCCTGCTATAAATCCTTAATACTATTAATTGGGTAATAAAAACGTTATTCCTCAATAAACTGCCAATAACAGACAAGTGCGTGATTTGGAACACAGTACCGGTATCTACCGGTAGAATACGGTACAGACGATTTTTAGGAACATTTACGTTTGCACGGATCTGAGCATCATAATATTGACATGGTCGTTTTAGAGTAGTAGACACTTAACTATTTCAGACCGTTTGGCTCTGACTGTGGTTCTAGTGAGATCCCAATGGCTTATATTTCTGCATAACATAGTAATATGATATCTATATCTACATTAATTTCACACTCACATGCTATCTATCAATCTATCTATCTATTTAAAAAATCAGAACACAGGCACATTAGTCATTACTGCTTCCTAGACATTCTTGAATAGGATAACATGTTTTGCAAATGGAACATATCTAAACTAAGCATGTATTTGATCAGCAATACTCTTGACACTTTAATGACTGCTTTTCCACTGGTGTTAAATGAGCCCTTGTGACTCAAGAGACCTCTGCCAATTGAGCTCTTTATGTCATGTCTCATGTGTGTCACTTCACGTAGCCCTCAGGGCACCTTAGTCACACTTAAATCACGTCACATCACATCTAAAATCATTATTGTTTTGTTTGTGTTTATTCTTGCAGGCAGAAACACATGTTTGTGGTTATCACTCATCATCCACACATGCACAAAGTGTTGCCCAGGCTAAGTACCGGTTTCTGTTTGGAAACCCCAAGGAGACCATCTGGTCACAAAGTGGTAGGTTCTATTTCTACACGTTTAGCTTTAACACTGGTTTATTTTCACCAGCACACATGCAGCTGGCTTATGTTTCTGTTAACACATTTTCACCACAAACACAAGAACAAATGTTTCTAGCATTAAAGGTATAGTTAGCTATTGCAAGCTAAATGCTAAGCTAATACACTATTTGTCAAATTCAACAAATATCTTTGCATTTCGCTATCTTAACGTTATGTGTGTGTTGAAAAAAATATCTAATAATTCTACACAGCCCTGGCTCCGTATATAGTAACATAAACAAAGTGGCGAACACCGCATGTATCAACAAAGCCGTAGCACTCTGCTTTGCTTCACAATGCATTTTGATGTGTGAGCCGGCACGATACTGTTTTGATTTGAGCTCGAAGTTACCAAGAATGACTGACCCTGCCTTTAAGGATGGCTTGCCAACAGTGTACTTTGAATTTAAGGCAATTACACATCTGGGCCAAATGGGGGTGCTGTTGTGCTATCCCTTTTTATGCAACGTTTATGTTCTCCTGTTACTAAACTATATCAAGATAACTTTGATGATATTTTCTCATGTTTATATTTATTCTCATCGATGACAACAATATACGTATTTAAATTATAGAGGGTCACTGCACTCAAAAACCTTTTTTAAGAGGTACATTTATACTCTGGGCCATCTAATTTAAAAAGAAGCAAAAAAACAAAGGCAGCAGATCAAAAGACGCATGCCAACTTGGCAGTAACTGCCTGTTCAATTACAACAATTGTCAGCCTGCTAATGTCATGGTTATGTTGCAGTGCCTGCATGTGTCTTGTGCTAGGAAATAACAGCCTATCTTCCAGATTGTTCCTTACTTCCTAGCCTTTGTATGTATTTGTGCTACACCCTCTCATTTACACGTTCTGATAGAAGCAGAAATAAAGACAGCTGGTTAGGAGGACGAGCAGAAAAACTGCATAATAGACATAAGAGTGAGCCAGAGGCTCAGAAAAGGGATCAGCCTGCTTCCCCCGGAGCCAGACGCTTGCTGTTGGTGCTGCTGCACCCTAAGTGAGACCCCACTTAAACAAAGTAAGGGGATATCCGCAATACGTCTTCTTGAGTCTGGCTCTCCCTCTTGACTTGTCAGGCATCTCTGCTGCCAAAGCCAGCTCAGCTGTTCAGCAACCATCATTGTGTGGCATTAGAAATTATACACCCGCATAATGACTTCCCATGCTGACTGAAGTTGATATTAACCCCTGGGATATGTTTACACCTAATCACTCTTTCTATGATGAAATGGTATTGTTTTATATATTGTATTTATCGTTTACATCCTAAATTGTGAATCTTTGGTACAGTATATCATCTCCATAATACTATATGATTTACAAAGATTCACGGGAAAAAGTGCATTTGAATAAAATAAATGTTCTCTGCAACCCTTTTTTCAGGATCAACGGTAAGCAAGGATTTACTGCAGGCAGGAGGCAGCGGCGGCAGTTTGGAGGCCCACGTCCCTAACGATGACTTTGAAGAAGACCTTGTGTTCCTGGAGATTAACGAGGACTTGGCCAGACTGCTGAACAGCCTCAATGCCAGCGTTGAGAATGCCACAGTCGCTAGCTCGCAGCAGCGGGAACCCTGCCAAGACGTGGCCGACGACGACGCCGGCGGCGCAGATGGCGCAGTTATGATCCCGCGCGGCTCAAACTACGCCGGCTCACCGGACATGGCTGGCCACGCCTCGGATGAGGACAGCAGGATCTTGGACCTGAGCGGCCTGGATTCACCCGGAGACCTGTTCCTGTCACCAACCTACCTGCTGGACTCCTGGTCCGAGGCACTGCTCCGGGACACCGTCCCGCCTAGCCCCGTCACCGAGGAGCAGAGCGGGGTGTCTGGTAACACGACGTATCAAGACGTCAAATACCCATCCCCCGATGGCCTAGAAAAGACTACAACTCTCTTTTCTGATTGGGGTGGAACCTTCCATTCTGGCCCTGGTTCAGAGCTACGGGTACCCTTTGTAGCAGTTAAACAGCCCGGTACAGATGAGGCCGTAAGCTTAGAGGCTGGGTCTTCCTTAAGCACAAAAACCGCAGCCACATTGCAAGGTAATGGCATTTTGGAGGAATCCACTAAAATCCTCGCCAAGGTTCCTGACGTCTTCGCCGCCTTTCTAGATGGCGGGGAGCTGACGGGGACGCCCATAAAGAAACTCCGTTTTAGTAGGAGCACACTCGGGTCCTCGTCCGACGACGAGCGCGTCATCACGGGCCAAATGGAGGGGAGCGACCGTTCAAAGGCGACGGAGAGCGATGTAGACGGTATGACGTTGGACGATCTTGTGGACTCCCTCAGGAATTTGGAGATGGTTGGCTCTCTGCCTGCTGAGGATGCCCGCAAGGTCCCTGGCGTATTCCAGCAGATGCCGGACGTGCAAGAAACCCACAACAACAAGTACGTTTCATCTTATCTCAAACTCAAACTACACAACGTATCACTTCACGTCCATCTGTCAACTTGGTATGTTTTTGCATTCAGGTAATTGTTCATACAAGATTATGTTACATGTCTCGTAGATTGCCCTGTTGAATATTGTAGTCAAACTTACATTGTTATTTGTGAACAACGTGTATATTTCACTCCCAGTATGATCAGTAACAAACGTCATATTGATGCCTGGTTTACTAGTGTGAGCTTTCGGATTAAAATACATTGAGGAAATTGCCAAATCCAAGCAAAAAAATCTGTCTGTTCAACATGCACCATATTTCAACCCTACATATGTTTGTTTCTATTGCAGCAGAACCATGCTGTTATTAATATATCGCAGTATTATTGACCAAAATGTGTCTGTTTGCTTCTCTCGGTGCCTGTCTGCAGCGCTACACAAGCCAATGGCATCGGCGCAAGGGGCAGCGGGGCCTCTTCTGACAGCCCAGAGGCCACCGCCGACGTCTTCAGCTGGCGCTTTGAGCGCATCCTGGAGTCGGAGAACCTCTGCAACACCCTGTACAGCAGCATGGACTCCCTGGACGCCCTGTCTTCCTCGGCAGATGACGAGCCCGACGCAGGCTGTTATACAGACGCGCCACTAACGCCAATGATTCAGCAGCGGCTCAGGGAGCCCGCGCACTTCCTGGAGCTCGTCTGTGACCCAAGAAGGCAGGAGGTCCTCAGTGTCATGGCAACGGGCAAAGGCGGGAAAGCTGCCCTGGAGGTGACGTCGTCCTTCCTGGAGTTTCCAGATAGTCGCCTGGGGTCCAGACACCAAGCGGGGACACATTCACCCGGAGCGTCGGACGTCGAAGCGGCGGAGAATGCAGAGCAGGAGCCCCAGCACTGGTTACATGGCTGCATGAGGTAGGAACACGCACTCGCCTTCACCTTGTGTCAGCCATCTGAACCACACGAGGTCATGTTAACGATGAATATGCAACAGTGATGATGGTTCATATGCAACTCTCTTGGCCGTGGGTGTGAAGTTGGCACGTTGGCGGCCACTCTGTTCAGGGAAAACAAGTGCACGTTGTGTGTTTTTGAACGCAGTAATATTTTTCAGCACTAACTGCTCGGCCCAGGGATCTCACTTTATACCTTTGAGTGCCATTAAACTAACAGCAATACAATTGTATGTAATACATCTTTAAAAGAAGATAATATCTTAAAGGCAGGGTCAGTTATTCTCGAACGCTTGCTAACTTGCTACGCTTGCTAACTTCCAAACTATATCCCTTTGCAGCACCGCGCTACACATTGAAACTGAAGTAATGCGGCTTTGTTGTTGTGAGCGTTGTTCGCCACTATTACGCCATTTATGTTATTATAAACAACATAGCTATTTACGGAGCCAGGGCTGTGTAGAAGTATCTGATTATTCTTTCAGCACGCGCAGAGAACGGTAAGATAGCGAAATGCGAGGAGATTTTTGGTGAATTTGACCAAAAGTGTATTATCTTACAATTAGGGATGGCATGATCCAGTTTTTTCAGTACCAATACAGATACCGGCTGATGCTTGACAGTAGACCTACGTGTGTACATTCATTTAATTTGATTAGCCACATGGATCGGTTACAACTGTCCAATATCACCAATCTAGCTATTTAAGTCAGTATTGGACCGATTTCCAATCTCAGTATCGTATCGGTGCATCCCTACTTACAATTAACTTGAAATAGCTGACTGTAACAACAATACATATGACTTTGGGCAAGCCACTTCCAACACAAACCATGTTGTTATTTTTAAGCATGAGAAATACACAGCTGCGGAAAAAATTAAGAGAGCACTACACATTATTATGAATTTAATAGTATAAACTGTAAATGTAAAAAAAATAACATGTATATACCGGTACGTAAAACTAAAAATAAATATATTACATATAAATAGCAAATACAAATGTATTTAAAAATCAAATGCTGCAGTGGTTTCTTAATTATTTCTTCTTCGCCTCTTATCCAAGCTTGTGTTTTCCTCCTACCCCCCATGCCCAGTAAGGATGGGGGGCTTACGGCAGGTCTGTTTGGCTGGGACTCGGTCACGGCCAGCATGGGCTGTCTCAAGGACAGCGCCGCCGCCATGGCACACAATGGTACCCACGGCGACCAAGAAGCCGCTCGGCGCCTGGCACGGCGTCTGTACCACCTGGAAGGCTTTCGCCGCTCCGACGTAGCCAACCACCTGGGCAAGAAGTGAGTGTCTGGGAATCTGTCTGTGGCTCTATAACCACATGTACATCAGGTTTATAAGTGAGTAATGACCGTGATGCTCATTTTAATAATACGCTTTCTAAATTCTGCCATCTTCCACAGCGATGACTTCAGCAAAATGGTTGCCGAAGAGTACCTCACCTTTTTTGAGTTTACAGGAATGACGTTGGACCAATCTCTCAGGTACCCTTCACCACCCATAGTCCTATTGAGATGTTGGCTCTGGTCTCACACAGAGCAGGCAGGCAGGGAAAGCTAACAGAATGTTCTAGGGATGGAAAGTGTGATCTTCTGTGTTAGAACCAATGTCACTGTCTGTTTGTTTACTCCTGTCCACATGGTAACATAATTATATTCTCCTCTTCTCTTAGATCTTTCTTGAAAGCTTTTGCACTAAGGGGTGAAACCCAGGAGAGAGAACGGGTTTTGATTCAGTTTTCTAATAGGTACTATCGGTGTAACCCTTCTACCATCACTTCACAAGGTAAATTATAATTTTCCTGTTGTTTACTTTCTGGTTGGGTTTATACATTGCTGGGATATTGAAACATACAGTATTACATTTTTATTATATATATATATATATATATATATATATATATATATACACACACACACATACATACAGTGTATTATTATTAAATATTAGGCCATTGCATGGCATTGGTAGACTTAGTTGTTTTTGTTGTAGTTGTTTCAGCTAATGCCGGGGTAACACTACGCGATTTTAGCCCAGTTTTCCGCTCGCCTAAGTGTTCTTTGAGCTCACAGACAAAAGCCCCAACTCGGTGGGGAATCACTCGGAGGGGAATCACAACTCGCTCCCGTGAGCGAGCTGTGACACAACTAGATGAAAACAAGGGGGAGGGGTCAAAGCCTTTGTAATCATTTTAACTGCTTGAAGAAACAGCAAAGATACTGGAATAATTCAAGTCTCTCGGAAACACGTATCCCTTGTCGATAACACTTCATATTTGATTCATATTACTTTATCAATTGTACCACATCAGTGGTGGGAAATATTGTGATTGAAATAAGTTGAGAAATGTACCGGCTCCATGGTAACGAGGTGCGAACGCTACTACGGAGGGATAGGCCTATATTACGTCTTGTTTGTGAAATATGCCTGTGCCGATATATGCTCGTGAAACAACCTCCAAGCTCCAGTTTGAGACACCCGATTACAAGAGAGACAGTCGCGTAGTGTGTGCTGCACATCCATCTAGCCACTTTGACAGTGGTGTAGTCTGAACCCGGCATAAGGTGGCTGGTCAGACCTCTTGGCTGGGAGTCAAACATTTAAAACAAACACTACTGGACTATCCCGTCTCACAATACTATCTATCCTTTCAGAAAAAGGGTAATACCTGTTAAGCTAGACACCTGATAACTTCCTTTGGATTGGCTGTTGTAAACTGCTGACATATGTACTGTCAAATACATAATACACCTTTTATAAAAGCAATATACAATATATATATAATATTGAATATAGCTGCATTTGCAAATATATTATTTACAAACATGTTTGCATTGACCATTGTGTTCTACAATGCTGGAATTGCTTGTATAAATTGAACGACATGATATAGGCTGAAATGTGTGTGAGGGATTACTCTAAATGACTTTCGCTCTCATTAAATTGTTTTCACAGATGGTGTCCATTGCCTTGCATGTGCTTTGATGCTGTTAAACACAGACCTGCACGGCAATGTAAGTTTTTAATATGTTGGTGACCTTGTTGTGAGGTTTACATAAAATGCTTTACATGACTAGGTGCTGTGGTTCACATCAGGGGCAATTCTAAGATCAGACATTTATTGGTGCTCGGCTCGGTGTGTTTCTATACCTTCATTTGCTTGTCCCATTTGTAAGAGACACGTTTGCAAAATCTAACGTTAGAGGGTTTAAACTGGCTAAAACATATTACAGAAAATCATCATAATTAAATACAATTTGTTTATTATTTTTAGGTGTGCTGAAATGCAATTTATCCGTGTGCTTAAGCACCCCTAATAGTCGTCAACGGTCCACATAACTGGGGAGTTCAGATAGATAGCAAGCTGTCGCTGTTGTTGAAATGGTAGCATGGACGTAATGGATTGTTTGTTTAATTTTCCATTTCTTGGCAAAACCAAGGAGTCCCTTGGCACATATACACACATGTATATTATTTTCAGGCATTTGATTCCGTGTTAATTCTAATAAAGCAACCTGTATTTCAAATATTTGAATCGCAGCCTTGGCTCCCAAGCATCGTGGTTTGAGAGCTAAATATATAGTGCATACCTGGCTGGCCAATTTTCATAATAGTCTCTATAACAACATTATGTAAAGGTGCTGCTGGGGTTGCCTTTTAGCTCCAACGGTCAGAGAAGTATGTATACCTACCCGATGAACGGTTGTGACACAGTGCACATGCACACCAAAGGAACACAAGGAATAGGTTGTTAATGTTCTATAAACTAACACACTGTTTGTGATGATGCATATTCTGTGTGTGTTGACTTCAATATCGAACACATTTCAGAATATCGGGAAAAGAATGACATGTCAGGAATTCATTGACAACTTGAGTGGGCTAAACGAAGGACAAGATTTCCCCCAAGAGCTGCTGAAAGTACGTCTATTACAATTGTCTTATTTGCAAATGCACCTGTCTGACTGACTGTTGTCAATAGGTCTGTATGCGTGTGTTCATTTCTACCAACATTTTAATGTTCTTTCATGGTTGTAAAATGGTGCCATTTACAAAGCCCATTGATAATGGAGCTGCCTATTGCTATTGTGAGTGTTCATTGCTATTGCTATTGTGAGATGCCACAATTGGCACAGATTAACCGGAAATATTTCCAAATGGTTCTAAATAGCATGACAAACCTAAAGGTCCGTGGCATCCACATTACATAAACTGTGTTTACGCTACATACAGTGCTGTGTTTCTGGCCTGCTTCATTCAGCTGGTTGCTAGGCACTATTTGAAGGCCAGGATGTGCTTGTTGTCCAAGCTACATCATTTCAAACAGGTCCAGGTTTTTGAAAACTCAAAGCAAGAAGCATTCAACCCACAAACCTCTCCCCTTCTGGGGATGTCGTGTAAAGCAAGAGGAGAAATATAATTCACATTGTCTGCGTATAGACACAAAGATGTATCTCTGGAGTTTCGCTCTTTCACTCATTACGTAATCAAATAATTTGCTGGTATTTCTTGAGTGAGTCCTGACAACCAAGTGTTTAACGTTTGTCCGTGAGAACACATTCCATACACACACACACATACATACACACGCATGGAGATACACCAAGACTGGCACTTACAGACATCTTGCTAATTCTATTTATGATTCGCTTCTGTGTTCTGTTCAGCTCCTCCACCTACCGCCTACATATCTTCCTCTCCTCCCTGCGCTTGCTCTCGCTCTCGCTCTCGCTCTCTCTCTCTCTCTCTCTCTCTCTCTCTCTCTCTCTCTCTCTCTCTCTCTGCCTGTCTCTCTGCGTGTACTGTCAGTCAC
>JAODUK010041359.1:0-20681 GCA_027564635.1 Typhlichthys eigenmanni
TGCCCAAACGTAAGACATGTTAGTTATTGTGGATATGGTTTCTCAAATATCAATTGCCTGTACACCTATCCAGCTCATATTGGAATATACATTTTTAGCAGGATCAAAGTTTGGTTTATGAATTATTGTACAGCCTAGGCGCTTTCATCCCAGTATTACCAATGTTTGCCCTACAGTACGCTCCAGAAACCTAGTCCTCATTTCCATGGTTTCCAAATCCTGCAGTGATTTAGAATCAACTGACAATGTTCGCCTTGTGGTGTTGTGAAATGCCAGCGTACATATCATTTCCACCTGTTCTCTCCATTTGTCTTGCTCTCCAGCAGCGAGTGTAAAATTGACACAACAAAATTGTCAGACTGTCTAGTATTACGTGTGTTGAATCTATCCTTACTCTAGCTCGACAGGCTCATTGGTCCATAGCATTCCAGTGCATGCAGGCATTACTACAGTTTCTCCATCGGCCTTTTGGGAGCGTTTTACAGGAATGTCAGTCTGTATTGTGTTAACTTGCTTTACCTTATATGAATTAAATCATTGATAAATTATTAATAAAAAACATGTGAATTAAATAACAGATTGCAACATAAATAGTTGCGTTATGCTTTGAGTAAAAAAGCACCTTAATCATTTACTGTAATATACCATTGTGGGAGGAAAGGTTATACACCCTGTTCAGATGTACAGTAACCAGTCACACTTTATCTGACTAAAGAAACATCACCATTCTTGTCTTGACAGAGACGAAGACATGATTGTGTCTCACGTTCTCTCCCAGCTCCTGTTATTATTACAGATATCCAGGAATAGGCTTCTTTCTGTTCTGCCTCTCTATTGCCAGGACATTCAAAGGACATGAAATATGTTCTGTCTTGCTGAAAGAGTCATTGTGAGGTTTCGTCGCTGTCTTTACCCCAGTTGCTTTCCCCTGAATATCTTAGGAGGCGTGATGCGTTTGTGCCTTGCTGTCTTTGGACCGAGCCGTTTCCCGTCCCGAGATCACGAAAGCTTTTATATTGCTTTCTTTCCTTCACTGTTATCTCGAAGCCTCTCGTCGTATGTGACGTTTATTTGGAATTGTTCTCTTCCTTATTCTAATGTAGCCTCTTTCATTTCCCCTCATTTACCGGATGAGCTTCAGGTTTTTTTGTGTGTTAGGAGGATATACTTTGCATGCGAGGAGCAAAGGAAGCAGAGGTGAAAGCTCACAGGAAAAGTCGAGACAGTAAAGACAAGTGTTTACTTCCTGCCATTGTTTAGATGCATTCATGTGCAGACTCACATGTGACCCAATCCTGGCTCCTCTATTACTATAAATACCATATAGTACACAAGTTGAGTATTAACACTCAACTGGACAAATGCCAAAAGGTCACGTGTATATGCACACAACACACATACAGTACACACATACACCCCTTCCCCCTCACGCAACGTTTTAGCCCTTCGTACGCACAGTAACATCTGTGGCCAGGCGGTTTATTTATTGCTGTTGAAGCAGACACCCATAGAGGTGTCCAGGTGGCCAGACTCCCAGAGGAGAAACACATGAAACGCTTCCGGAAGCATCTGCGTTCTACTCACACACCACTAAGTGTACCAGACCCTCCTCACACTGTAATTTGGTGTTTCTCAGTACATGCCTTCTATACTGTAGGCTTCTCTTCAACACACACTCATGTCCCTTATAATTCTTTCTTTTTGACTCTCTGATCACATATCTCTCTAGTTTCCATCTTAACATGTGTGTATACTCTTTCTCACTTATTTCCTGTATGTTAATTTAGATCATATCTGCCAAATGAGATGATGATTTATTCTCAGCCTAAAAAGATTGTGAAGTATTTATAAAGAAATGCTAATTTGGTGCGGGGAGCTAACCAGTCTATTTCACCTTTAACCATCGCCTGTTCTGGACGTTCTGCCGCCTTGGGCAAGACATAAAAATGCCGCTTTGGGAATATCGACAGTGTAAAATAAGCTTTATGTCAATGAGCTTTATGCTGATCAGGGGCGCACAAAATGCCACTTCTAATTAATGCCGCCCTGCGTGCACTTGGAATTGTTTTCTAAACATGATTGTACTATAAACCCTTTCATGAACTAAATGTGAGCGTGTGGGGAAGCAAAGAAAAACACACTTGATCCACGAAGGCTTCTGTAGTGTCTTTATCTCATCATTGTTGCACTTAGGTCAGTTTCTCCTGGAGCAGTCTCGTTTTGCGGAGGCCACGGGGATGGCTGAGAGAGCCGCGGAGTTGGACAGCTCAGAGTTTGATGTGGTCTTCAGCGCTGCTCACATGCTCAGGTCTGTGGGGCCACAGACTACTAACCTAGCATATCACCAAGGGGCAAACTGGAATGGTTGGACTATATTGCCTCCTTTAGAAAAAGTAGTAGTAGTGCTGTTCTGTACTTTAAACATTTCAGTGCTTCTGTAACACTGAATTCTATTAAAACCAGTTCTGTAAAGAATTTCAGCCTTGTTATAAATTCCTTGTGTAATACAATAAACAGTTATTATAGTATAATAATAATAATAATTATTATTATTATTATTATTATTATTATTATTATTATTATAGTCGTGTGTAATGTTTGGTCCAGTGCTTCTAAAGCCAGCTAACTAGCCATTGGAAAAGTCTACAAAGGTTCACCAGGCATGTGCACAGTTTGAAATGTCTAAACAAAGACTGCAAATACCTGCTGCTCTCTGCAGCTCAAAGAAATGTTGGAAGTGGAGTGCTTTAATTCTGTTATGCTCTACATATGTGGAAAAGTCGTTATTGCTCACCAGCATCCTCCATCTACACGGAAAGTCGCTACGGATTTGTTAGAAAGTTAAAAGGCTCAGAGCTTGGCTGAGGTTTTCACATGGGAACCCAAGTAAAGCTATGTGACAGATCGTTTTCCGTCATTCTGAGCTGATATTCAGCTTTTCTCAGCTAAAAACCCACTGTGACAGATACTTAAAGTTACTAAGCCTTTTGCGGTCATCACTTAAACGTATTGCAATGTGGATCTGTCATTAGGTGGCTTTGCGGTGAGATCTTCTTTATCCTTATTGTCATGAATGGGATATATAAGCACCGCATATTTGTATTGGATGTTTAGTTGGAGACCGTCCATGTTTAAAACACGTTATCTTTGTATATTTAGCATTTAAAACATTTTTTTTTTTTTTAAAGCTAAAATAAAATGTATTATTGCAACAAAGAACAAAGAACAATTTGAGATAAGCCTGATTAAAAAGCTGCTGTTGCCATGACTTAATTTCCTTTCATACCAACTCAAAAGAGACACGAGTCATAGCCTTATGAATATTAATTACAGTGACTGGAAAGAATTGTCCCCTCGTGGATTTAATAAATGTCGGCATGGCAACTGAAATAAGTATATCCTTTGTGTACAAGTGGATGAAAAAGATGAACTGCTGGCCACGTTGGAGATAAGTGGTGTAAAGTATTTCTCTGGCATAATCCTCTAAAAAAAGGCTTGAACTGAGGAATAGAAAATTCACGTAATGCGAAGTACCCTCTTTAACTCGGGCATTATTGCTGTTTTATTATGTATACATGTATATTTTAAGCAATTGCTATATTGATTTCTATACAAATATTATTGTATTAATTTCAATGTGGCTCATATTTCTGTGTTCTCCTACAGACAGGCCAATCTAAATGAGGCTGCAGAGAAGCAATATGAGCGTGCAGCCACTTTAAGGCCAGACGTGAGTATCAGGACAACACACACACACACACACACACACAATAAGCCACCATGGCTGACAATGTAAATGTTGGTAAAACTAACAAATTACCAACAATGTCAACTGAGAGAACTGTGCCAGTTTATTAAATAAATAAATAAATAAAGTGTACTCGTACATTTATACAAATGTTTTATATTTATAAAAACCTTCATAGCCAGTATACAATATAAGAACCTTGTAGTATTGTGTATCAGATATCTGCCTTTTTGCCTGCTGTGTGTTGGAGGTAGTTGGGCCCTCCTGTTATTACTGCCAAACAGTTCAAAGGGTGAAGGTCCGTAGGCTAGTCAGGGAGCTAATTCTAAGTCATTGGAATCCCTGGGTTTTTAGACAGACCCAAATGGGGCTTCCTGCACTCGTTTGTCATGTTCGTCTGGTTGGTGACTGTGCCCCATGACTTATGTGGCCATTTCAGTCCAGAGAGAGGGGCTGACTTTCATCTGCAGTGGAGTAGCTAAGCTACGTTGGAGTAGTCAGTATTATATTTCAACCGCCACAGACTTCTGGGTAGTATCAGTGCCTTTTTCCAATAGGACATTTGCCATCTGTTGAAACCCTACAGAATTCTAACATTTCATTAAACAGGACTTATAAACTAGACTGAGAACAGTTTGACTTGCTTTGCCTGGTGTTATAAGGTATAGCCTTATAAATATAGTCAACAAATCTAATATTATACAGGTATGTGTATACAGTATTTGGGTTAATATATTTGTATTGTTTTCATTTCACAAGAAAGCATGAAAGACATAATGCACATTTAGATATGAAGATGTCATTTGTCAAAAGCAAATAAAGCATTATCTTTGACATTTTCCCATGTCTGCTTGAATGACGGCTCTTTAAATATCAATTTGATCCGAGATTATTTCAGACCATGAAAAATTAATAAAACGATATGTGTTGAGAAAGATAAGAATGCATACGTTTAAAAGACTGGGAGTGTGACATTATAGACACATTCACCAACAAGCTTTCGATATTCTCATGGGCCAGATTTGAGTACACCACTCCGTGACATGATTGTTTGACTTGCATTATATGACTTGCATTGCATTCTCAGAAAATGTGAATACATGTGCAATATAAAAATGGGAGGAATGTATAAATGAACACACACACAGACATATATGCTAATGGTCCCCAATAGGAGTTGCCCCTTAGGTACAACGAAAGAAAGAAAAACTTTCTAAGGATATCTGGCTCTTTTGCTGTGATTTTGTCAAGAGTTTGCACCTCATACAGTATCACCCATTTGTTTACAGTGGCTGACAGCCCTAATGTATCTAGCTCAACGTGTCTTGGTTACTTACGTGTAGCTGTGGTGTTGTACAGGAAGCAGAGCAGGCTAAATCCATTTGGTGATGCAACAAACCTACTTGCATTTACTGTTATGGCGTGTGATTGTTTTGGAGTCTAAGATGACACAGATACATATCCTCAATCATTCATGTGTTGCTCTAGGTGAGTGCATCAGTGTCCTACTTAAAAGCTACCCTAACTACTTGGGAAATGGAGTGTAAACCAGGGAAATGTGTGTTAACACAATTGCTAACAATTGAGATTACGGAAAGAAAAACAGAAGTAGCTGCCAAGGAGCTAATAAAGTCTAGTTACAAGGCCTGGGAATGATTCCCATTTAGGGAACTACGTACATTGGACGAAGGTGAGGAAGATATTTGGGTGTTTTAGCTAGCTTGCTGAGTATTCTAGGCGTTGACCTGGGCTATGGAGATTCCTATGCTGATGCTTAGCCAGCCAGGCAGTTTCACTTTTGCATTATGAGGATAACACACATGGGCATCGTGTATTTTATAATAAAATATATGCACAATTGCCTACATACATGGTCTGCACCCACACAGTTCCTGGGTTGAAAATATAATTCTGGGTTTATAAGGCTATAGTATACTTGATAAGTACCATCTAATGTTTTAATATAATGCATTTTAATTTGTAGGAGAAAGATTTGATAGTGCTGACATGAAAAAAGGGTGTCTTCTTCATATATTACATAGGGTTCCCATATCAGGGAATTTATGTTATTTTATGTTTTAAAAAAAATTCCTTTCATCAGAATTATACTGGACGTGGTATTTGATGTTGAGAGGTCTCAACAAATCAGACACGAATGCGCACACTAACGTGAATAAGTTGTCAGTGATGTGAATAAGAGCCACATGCACATTTAAAGAAGTTACTTCCCTAATCAACAAACCGTCTTAAGCAGTACACTGAAGCAGCTCTGTGCTCAGTCATGCACAAGCCCAGGGAAGAAGACCAGAAGAAGACAATAATATGGGTCATGGAAATTCAGATATTTAGTCAGGGAAAAGTCAGGGAATTTGACATTTGACTTCAAGTGGGAACCCTGATTATATACTGGACTCCACTGTTGCGCAACATGGTGTCATACATGTCATTCATTGTCAAGAGTGATGTTTCATGCATGTCATCGACAGACAAAAAGCAAACTGGAATTTCTACCATTGCTACTGTGGGGTCAAATGAGGGGTAATATAGAACACATTTTACCTATGCATTTCACTAGCTTCCAAGACACAAATATGGCAATATTCCCCCTTGAGATAAGTCTCACGTATCAATTTGTTTTGAATATAGCACACTGAAGGGCAAGCCTAAAATGGTTTGGGATTACTTCAAGGCCATATTAGTTACATAAACTCAGCTCGGTACTTAAGTAACTGAACACTGTAATATCTCACTCCTTTCTACCCTTAGTACCCGGCTGCTCTCATGAACCTCGGTGCCATCCTCCACCTGAATGGAAAACTTCCAGAGGCAGAGGCCAACTACCTACGAGCACTCCAGCTCAAACCGGACGACGGCATAACCCAGTCCAATCTACGCAAGCTATGGAACATTATGGAGAGGCAGGGATTTAGGACTAAACACGGGGCTCAGGGCCCAAAATGACGTTTGAACTCAAGGTGTTTTTCTGTTCTGTGAAGATGAGGGCCCTGCGAGGAAAGGAGCCAAAAGTACACCCAGCCACCCAGTTTGAAGATAGCATCAAGCTGGATGCTGATGTCTACATGATGTTAAGGGCATACATCTGCATTGTTTCCACATTTCTTTGGGAAAGAATGGTGGAAGATGTGGAGCTCTGGTCAGACAGTCGGTTATGATGTGTGATGCAACCAATGCACTGTACATTGATATTTATGTTGATTCTTTGATGGTTAGCTGTTCAGTAACACACTGATGTTAAGTAACATAACACATTTTGTTTTTATTATCATGCAATTATAAATAAAGAAAACTTGACAGTTATCACAACTAGGAAGAGTCCAAGTGAACAACTAGGGGTGAAATGGCAGGGGCATTGATGCCGACTATTATTTAATGAGGAATTCCAAAGGGTGAATAGAATGGTGCTGGATGACCATTCTATTGGTCTGTCACAAGTGTGAGTTTGAGCATGTTTCTTTATGAGTTCCTCGTTGTCTTGACCACAGCATAAGCACTTGTTTCAAAGAGGATGTAGCAGTTCTATCAACATAGCACCTGAAAACGTTATGTACCATGTATTGTGCCCTTTTCTCTTTTTATAGGTGAAACATTAAATCCCCTAATCATAAAATATCCTCAGGATACTCAAGCCTTGAACTTTTCTACTCAAGCTAAATATTGTAGGTTTAAATGGACAGCAATGCATGTTGATGCCAAAACAGCTAGGAATAATGTAGAACATAAGGAAATGCAGTGATGTACATACGTTTGAAATCAATTGAAACCACAATAACACATGATGCTTTCTGGACACTAGTACTGTCTAAAACACTGATATACTGTATGCCTACCTTTAGCATTTGAAACCAGAGCAACTGTAATTGAAAACAGATCATATGAAAACTTTAACTGTGCCAAAGTTTCAGCCTTTAATGCCTGTCATGCCAAGCAAGAAAGGTTATTATGTGTTTTAAATGGAGGTCTTTTATTTTTTTAAATAATTTCATTTTAATTTATTGTTTTACGTGAAAGTGCCAACACTGTGCCAATTGTTCCCTCTCTTTCTCCATATCTCCCTCTTCTCCATGACAATGACCATTTGTTTCTTCCCTTCTCTCTGCTCAGGGACACGAGGTTGTATTGACTGTCACAAAACATCTCCAGTGACACAGAGAGCTTGTCAAAATGACAATACAGTACATGGTTTTGATGACATGGTATAACACAGGAAATGCATACACAAGTTTGTGCTGTGTTTTGTAAGTGATAAGTCAACACTTTTATTTAATAAAATACATGATTTTATAATCTCATCTGAATTATATTACATGGGAAGCTTTTACCTTTACAATGCAAACTAAATCTATACATACATGTTAAAATGTAAATGATTATGTAAGACGTTTTTGTGTGTCTGAAATGTTGGGACGGTGACATATTTGACAACTCCCAAGTACCTTCTTTTTCCAATAGTGTGTTTAAACCTTTTCATATAGAACATTCAAATTGAAGTGCATATGTGGAGATTATGAAAATTCTGTTATTTTTTTAATTTAATAACATAACAGCCCTTGAGCTGAAAAACATACAAATATACAAAAGATCACAGAGTATATCAGATCAGCCTCACCACTCTCTCCTAAACTCAATCCAGTTTAACAAGAGATTAAAAGAATAGTATTACAAATAAAAAAAGCCATTACAACTATGAAACAAATATGGACAATCAGATTTCGATACAGAAAATACAGTTATTTTAGGAATTTCAAATATAGCTCTACACACACATGCAATGCTTGAACACATTTGTGTTGCCTTGCACCCAGCTGCAATCACCATTTGACAAAATAATAAATAGGTAGGTTACTGTCACGTCTCCAAAATAGGGTTTTACTAAATTTGAGTTTATAGTTATAGTTTAAGGGAAAATGTTCCCAGAAATATCACACTAATTAACTACATGCATGCAGCTGAAACAAGTGAACATAGGCTAGTGTTATGTAACCGTTTATTTTTGGAAGATTTGACCAAAGAAATAGTTTTGGTCCAAACTGTCTAAAAGTAGTCAACAGCGACCTCTTCTGGCCATTATCTTCTAGTAAAGTTTAAATGTTGCAATATACTTACTGCACCGTATTTTAACAATATATACTGTATCCAATTTCAACAGCCAAATGTAACAACTATCCATCCTGTAAAATACAAGGATATAAAATGTTGATTATTTCATGTCATAAATTGCTATGATAAACAATTATCTATCTATCCTGATTGCAAATACGTTATAGAACATCCTAGTTTTATGCATCATGGATCTTTAAATATAACAGTTGATGAATAATCGTTTGGATAAATAAAATATGTAGGATTTCAGAGCTCTAGGCCTCACTTAAGATATATTCCCGATTATATTACAGTATATACAATTAAATATGAGCATGATCACAGCAAAATCAACTTTGTGAGTGCGCGTCACTGCGGGTGTCCCTGCCTGCCTGCGCCGTGCCTGCCTGCGCTGGCTCGACTCCAACAAGCTCCAAGGCGCTAGGCTACTTTGCTCGTTCCCTGCGATGACGTCACACACACACAAAAAAAGCTTTCCTGGGCGTTGGGAAACTTTTTTTTTAAATCATCGACCCCCCACATTAAACTAAATATATGGATGTGTTTTAGATCTTGTGCGATGTTCAAGCCATGCTAGTATGTTCTACTCTATACTCTGTTCGAGTCGGCTCCAGAATTAATGGAATGGGTTGGCATTTTCTTTTCACAAGGGGGCACGCATTTACAAAGCAAAATGAGAGTTAAAAAAGCAGCAGACTTACACATTCTGCAGGACGTTGTAGCCAGTGTGCTGTTCAATTAACATCAAATGCCAATACAATACCATCGCTGACTACAGATCAACTAGCCTATTTTAGCCTAGTCATGTGAAAAAGAAAGTACACCCTCTTTGTATTCTATGGTTTTACATGTCAGAAAACAATAATCATCTGCTCCTAGCAGGTCTAAATATTTGGTAAATACAACCTCAGATGAACACCACATGGCATATTACACTGTGTCATGATGTTTTTAACAAACATAAAGCCAAAATGAAGAAGCCATGTGTGAAAAACTAAGTACACCTCATGATTGTAGAACCACATTTAGCAGCAATATCTTGAAGTAACCATTTTCTGTATTACTTTATCAGTCTCTCACATCATTCAAATCGAATTTTGGACCCCACTTCTTTACAATGTAGCTTCAGTTCATTGAGGTTTGCAGGCATTTGTTTATGCACTGCTCTAATAAGTTCCTGCCACAGCATTTCAATTAGGTCGAGGTCTGGACTCTAACTGGGCTATTGCACCACTTTGATTATATTCTTCTTGTTGTTCTGCTGTAGATTTGCTGGTGGGCTTGAGTTCAGTGTCTTTTTGCATGATCCAATACCAGCCAAGCTTTAGCTTCGTCGGACAGATGGCCTCACATTTGATTCTAGAATACTTTCGTATACAAAGGAGTTCATGGTTGACTCAATGACTGCAAGGTTCTCAGGTCCTGTGGCTGCAAAACAAGCCCAAACCATCACCCCTCCACCACCGTGCTTGACAGTTGGTATGAGGTGTTTGTGCTGATATGCTGTTTTTGGTTTTTGCCAAACGTGGTGCTGTGCATTATGGCCAAACATCTCCACTTTAGTCTCGTCTATCCAAAGGATGTTGTTCCAGAAGTTTTGTGGTTTGTTCAGATGCAACTTTGGAAACCTAAACCGTGCTGCAATGTTTTTATAGAGATAATAGACTTTTTGCTGTCAACCCTCTTTTTCTAATTGCACTGCCATGCACTTTAACATTTAACATGTTAACTGAGACCTGTAAAGTCTGAAATGTAACGGTTAGATATTTAGCAATTTCTCTGAGCCTTGGGGTGAATTTGATGGGACATCCACTCCTGGTATTATTTATAACTTTTTTCAATGCTTTCAACTTTTGAATAAACCTTCTCACTGTAGAATTATGGACTTCAAAATGTTTGGAAATGGCCTCATACCACTCCCCAGATTGATGGGCAGTAACAATTGCTTCTCTAAGATCATTGCTGATGTCTATCCTCCATGGCATTGTGTTAACACAAACCTGAATGCTCCCGACCAGCAAACTGATAAAACCTTGGATTTTATGGAAGTGGTTACACTTGCTGATAATCAGTGAATCAAGGGTATTTAATTAGCAGCATATGTCTGCTACTTAGCATTTTAATTCTTGGAATCAGTAAGGGTGTACTTATTTTTTCCACACATGGCTTTTACATTTTGGCTTTATGTTTGTTAAATAAATCATGACATGGTCTAATGTGTCATGTGGTTTTGTTTATCTGAGGTTGTATTTACCAAATTTCTTGACCTGCTAAAGAACAGATGATTATTATGTCCTGATATGCAAAACCACAGAATTCAAAGAGGGTGTACTTTCTTTTTCACATGAGTGTATACGGAACCTCCTCAAAGTAATGTCTTTCCCTTTCATTTGTGCACTTTCGTTGCAAATGAAATAACATTCAAATTATATTCACCAAATGGGATTTGCATCTTTGTTGATCAGATCACGTGGCAAGGCTAATACAGGTGTGAACGTACCTAAACGCATTGAGATTTGATCGCTCAAACAACACACCAGAGGAATTGCTGTCACAAGTCCACCTGGGGAGCTGTACATTGAAACTGTTTGTGAATGGCTGTACTTTTAAAAGAATACTTGGCAGTTGATCGGCATGAACCATCTGGTCGTTTTTGCTGTCGGCACCATGGTAGGCACCGTTATTAGTTATATGGTCGGCACACCTAAACCACACCCGTATAGCTATAAACACGACGCTGATTGGAAAGTTCAGTTGCTACTCGGACACATTCTAAATCATTCCGATACTTTCCAGACTGATTCTCACGGTGAAATTAAACTGAAGACACAGCAGCTTCTAGGCACGCTGTGTCTTTTTGTTAACTGACGAAACAGGTGTGCCAGATTGGGTAGGTTTGCTGAAAACTGACCAAAACGGCAAAAGTGCATTTTATGTGTTGTATTCCCGTTCTGAAGATATTTAAACTGGTAAAAAAAGGACAGGAAATGTTATGATCTAGGACACATAGCAGGTGAAATAATGTTGAGTCATATGGATAATTGCAAAAGAGATAATTTATTTTATATATGGGGCTTAACAGGACTTCTGGTGCTGAGCTGCGCATTGGTGAAGTGAGCGTGACTTCGGCAGTAAATGTGATGGGATGCATTAATATCAAGGAAACCCAGAACTAACTTTGTATAGCTAGCTAATGAAATTAAATATTTAGACAAATGTCATCGTAAATACAGGCAGAGACACGAACGCAAACTAGGCCAACTGAAGCTAAAATATATAATATTTCACCATGTCAGAGAATTATTTTAGCACGTTATGTCAAACAGCGTCTTTTAGGCATTTTGCCGATGTGGCAATTAAAGATGTAGTGATCTGTAGTGGCTAATGCTCTTGCATAACTTGACAAAGTCATTGAACGTGATTGTACTTCTGTTGCAAAACTGTGTGCGCGCGCTTATGTACGTCATCACTGTTTCTAAACAGTAAATGGGTCTACTGGTGTATTACCAATAGACCCATTACCACCTACTATTCACAGCAATAGAGCGTAACCGTGACTGCCCACTTTTATTGGGGCTCTGGTGCCGGAAATAAATTTCACATTCATTTTCTCCATTGACCATTCGTAAAATCCTTATATAAAGACCAAGCCATCCAGTTACGAGAATGATTGTGACTATAAACAATTTGAATCAGAGCAAAACAAGACTGTGCATAACTTACTATGAGTGAAGGAATTGCACATCCCATAAACCATTGCGAATCCCAGAAAATGCATATTCTTCCTTGGTTCTTCTTAATTATCGTATTGTGTAATATACCATTATAATAGTATAATACAATAGTTTTTATAAAATGTATACTTAACATAAACAATCATACTTTCAGCGCTATAAATACTCACTAGCCGACATGACTTCATGGGGTTTAAAACATTTCCATGGTATCTGAGAACACCGAACTTCTCCGAGTTCTGAATGGCTACAAAGCTCCAAATAATGCTTGCGAGATCAGGATGGTATCAAGAGGAAAGCCAGCTCCACCCATCAGAAACGTAGCTGTTCCACTTTAGGATTGTGGGTACTGTGGTAATTATCCGTCCCATTGCAAAACAATTATGATTATCTTAAAACAAGGTTGATATCATGGCCTTGTGGCTTCTACCAGAGCATATATCATCGATTCACAATCTCATAGCTGTTTGCTTAACATACTTTATACAAAGATTTTACAAAAAGTCAATGGAGAAAAAGTAAAAATGTACTTCCGAAACCACAGTTACGCTTTATATTAGAATATAGAGCATGCACTTTTTTACAAGGTCGGTCAGTCAGTCAGTAAGTCAGTAAGTCAGTAAGATACATTTGCTCATGTTGGCCCATAGTTGTTTCCAGCAACAACAAAAAAGAAGAAAAAGAGATAAATATGTTTTTTAAAGATATTAGTTTTTATCAGCGGTACTGAATTAAGTACTCTGGATATATCTGATTGGGGTCAAAAATTACAACGATTTTGGGATTTTCTGTATCATCAACACAACTATCATGCTCATAAATCAAAGAATTCTGATCAGGTTTTTGCAAATTTTTATCCCCCATTTTAAATTTTCCAATCATAACTCGTGCTATAAATATTATTTTAGTCGGTTGGCCCTGGGCCCCTTGACATTTCTCACCATACAAAGTCAGTGGATCTGTGCTCAAGCTGCTGTAGTTATCTGCGTATGCGGCATATCTTGTAAAATATACCCCTTCAAGAAGGTAAAACAATGAATTAGAAGAAATTGAAATGCAATTACTCATGATTGCTAAATGCGTCCTACTATTTTGTTGTGATTACATTCTCACATAGCCTACCTTTTCCAAGAACATGACCGTTTACACCAGCTAACCTAATGTCAAAGTTATAAGTGCAGATGTTGTGTACATTGCTGGCTTTGGTTCCATGAAAAAGTCTTCTCTCTTGAATTTCCTTGACACCTTGAATTCTCATTAATTGTTCCTTTTTCCTTTAAAGACAATGAAACAAGAGTTTTTAAACAGCCTACAATCAATGAGAATAGTTTGTTAAAATGTAGGCTACTCACCTACAATACATTTCCCACAGGTCTACATTTTGTATCCTGCTGATTGATAAAATACGTCTATCCAACATCCCATCGTTCTTTACAAAATTTGCCACAGTTGTATATTCACGGGTAACTTCATTCAGATTGATTAACTTCATAAAAACAAAAGTTTGATGGTTATATCAAAAAACAATATATATATATACATTATAATATCTAATAGTATCATTCAACAAACATTGCAGATGCATTTGGATTTAATGTCATTTCTACCTGGTATGGAATTTTGTAATCAACTTTTTCCCAGAAAACTGGGGCGGAACTATAACAGCCACACCTGAAATAAAAGTGATGTTGTTAGAATCAGTTCATATGGAAACCTTTAAGTACCATCAATTTACATTTTATTTTGATTCAGTTTTCTCTTGATAATGAGATAATCTATTTGTTATCACAGTAGAACTATGCTGTTTTCTCAAAACAGCAAGAACATTATACATTGTTTTATTGTGATTAATACAATTAATAATATAATTAATTTTCAATGGCTTCATTAGGTAATTTTTTAAACAAAAATATGACCATCCAGCCATCCATGGATGGTCTTACGTAAATAAGACAATAAATATAATTAAAAGCACCAGATCTATAAATTTTAATCATGCATTTATGGCATTGAAAATAATAGTGTTTTAATATGAAAAATAGAGTTCAAGAAACAGAAATGATGATGTAATTGATAGTGGTACAAAAACACTGAACCATTGAAATTGTCTAGTGAAATGGTGATGGAATAAGCATGCTTTGACATTATAGCACTTTGATGGTGTGTGGTCGAATCTGGCATAAGGCATTCCTTTTATTTCCAAAAATGTTTTAGATAGATAGATGTTATTGTCATTGTATAACATTGTACAACGAGATTAATGTGCATCATCTGCAGTGCAACATAAAAAGCTAAATAAATAAGTAATAACACAGTATAGCAGCAGATAAACAATACAAAGCAGATCCATAAAAACATAAAACAACCATCCACTCATCCTTCTGTTCCATTACATCGCTTTAATAGTAATATTAAGAAAAAGTTATGACTTAGCATTTATTGCACGTATAGCATCTGGATAAAAGCAGTTTTTCAACCTGTTTATTCTTGCCTTAATTGGTCTGCATCTCCTGCCTGCCCTCAGTTGGAACAGACAGTGGCTTGGGTTTGATTAGTTTTTGAGAACACTTTGCTTTTTTAAGAGAGCGGGAGCTGTAAAGCTCTTCCATTGTGTGGAGGGGGCAGCCGTTGATCTTCTCAGCATTTTTGATGACCCTCTGGAGCGTTTTCTTTTCTGCCAATGTACAGTTGGCTTACCACACACACACACACACACACACACACACACACACACAGTATGTGAGAACAGTCTCCACGGAGCAGTGATAGAAAGCCACAAGCAGCTTCTTGGGCAAATGGTTCCTCCTGAGAAGTCTCAGGAAATATAGTCTCTGCTGTGCCTTCTTTATTATCTTTGAGGTGGTGGCGTTCCAGGTCAGGTTCTCTCCCTTCTGGACTCCCAGAAACCGAAGCGTCGACACCCTTTCCACGCAGGCCCCACTGACGTAGAGTAGCTTTAAATCTGATTTAATCCATCTGAAGTCACAGCTGCTTTGTCGTGTTGAGCATCCAATTGTACCCTATACACCACCCTGCCAGCTTCTCCACCTCATCCCTGTATGCCCCCTCATCCCAAGGAGATAAGCCAGACAACTGCAGTGTTGTCTGCAAACGTTACGATGGTGTTGCTTGGATAGGTTGGTGTGCAGTCGTAGTAGGTGTACAGGGAGTAGAGCAGTGTCAGCGCACAGCCCTGTGGGGAGCCAGTGTTAAGAGTTGAGAGCTGTGGAGGTATGGGGTCCAACTCTGACCATCTGGGTGCGTTCCATCAGGAAGTCCAGAGAGAGAGAGATGGATGTTTGCAGGCGCAGAGCCAGCATCTTAGTCACCAGTCTGTGTGGAAGGATGGAGTCCACACATAGCATCGTAGCTTCCCAGCTGCTCCAGATGGGTCAGGGCAGCATGGAGAGCTGTAGCGATAGCATCCTCCGTAGGCAAACTGATGTTTTCTCCAGAGCCAGTGGAAGGCTGTCGATGATGCGATTAGTACCACAAAGTGGTGCAGAATGCACTCAACAAAATCCTAGCCTTAAGAATGCGTTTCCAAAGTGGTCATGTCGTTTCTGAGGGAGCATTGAAGGCAGTGAAGGGAGAGGTGTTTTTGTTTTATAAAGCTGAAATATCAACAAGCTTTCACCAGAATGACTATACTTTTACTGAGTCAGTTTACAGGTGAAGGATTAGGCTAGAATTAGGCCGATTGATTGGGTTGTTTTAAAATAAAAAATACAGTAGTTTATTTTTGATACATTGCGTGGCTGCTGTATTTTGTAGTTTATTTTTATACACTTTAAGAATTAGGGTATTTGGTATTTTATTTTAGAATAAATTTTTATGTATTTTTGCCAATCCCTGCTAATAATGTCATAAGTGTCCAAGGGCCACGCTAGCATTAGCATCTGGTGGTATTGTATCCACAGCGGTTAGCAATATGACAGTAAGCTCCCGTGGGAGATAAGTAGGCTGTGATGTAAGAGTCTACCTGTTAAACCTGAATCAAATAATTAGATGACACTAGAACACAAATTTTGATTCAACTGCTGCCAGCTGCTGCAGTCAAGTATCCTATAGCGTAGTCTACAATACACTACTGTACTGTACCAGTACAGTAGCCTAAACACGAGTATGCAAACAATAACTCGATTGGAAACCACAAACCAGTTAAGCTTGGAAACCAGATATTACACCGAAACCTTTTAGCTAAGCCATATACAGTATGTCATCGGATGACAAATTAATACATTGTTTGATGACAAAACATTTAGGTAAAACGAATGTAGTGTCACGTTCTGCTGTCCACCTCCCTGTCTCCCCTGTGTTCCCTCTCTTGTGTTTCTCCCATGTGTTCCAGTCCGTGCTTTCCATGTGTTCCAGTCCATGTATCCCATGTGTTCCAGTCCGTGTTTCCCATGTGTTCCAGTCCGTGTATCCCATGTGTTCCAGTCCGTCTTTCCCATGTGTTCCAGTCAGTGTTTTTACATGTGTTCCTGCCCTGGTTGATTGCTATTTGATTTCACCTGCCACTGGTTGTCTGTGCCCAATGGTCTGTCTTGTCACCCTGTATTTAAGCCCTAGTATATTGTGTTATCTTTGTTGGATTATTATTTGCTGTCAGCCCTCTGTGTTGCGTGTTCCTGTCTGTGAGCTTTATTAAACCCCTGAACTCTGAGAGCTTGTGTGTTATCCGTTTGGGTCCTCATCTCCGTCCGGCCTGACATGTAGCCTTACGCCGAATTTGAGATTCGATCACTATTACTGTTAAAGTATCGTAAGGCTACTAATAAATCACACCAACATTTCTGTTTATAACATTTTTCATATGTCCCCAACCTTCACAATGTGTGGAAGTTGGGGACAATGAACCTGAGTGGGCAATGTTCAAAGCTTCCATTGCTGAAGCTGCGGTGAAGAGCTGTGGTCTCAAGGTCTTAGGTGCCTTAATGGGCGGTAACCCTCGAACACCGTGGTGGACACCAGTGGTCAGGGAATCGGTCCAACTGAAGAAGAAGGCCTTTCAGGATATGTTGTCCCGGAAGTCTCTGGAGGCGGTTGCAAGGTACCGACGGGCCCGAAGGGCTGCAGCATCTGTTGTAGCAGAAGCAAAGCAGCGGGTGTGGGAAAGCTTCGGAGAAGCCATGGAGAAAGACTTTCGGTCGGCACCAAAGTGTTTCTGGAAAACCGTCCCCCATCTTAGGAGGGGGAAGCGGGGAACCATCCAAGCTGTGTACAGAAAGGATGGGACGCTGTTGACCTCAACTGAGGAGGTAATTGGGCAGTGGAGGGAACACTTTGAGGAACTCCTGAATCCGACTGACCCGCTCTCTGTGATAGAGACAGAGCAGGAGGCTGATGGGGGATAATCATCAATTTTCCTGGGGGAGGTCACTGAGGTAGTCAAACAACTCCACAGTGCCAAAGCCCCGGGGGTTGATGAGATCCGTCCAGAAATGCTAAAAGCTTTGGATGTGGAGGGGATGTCTTGGATATCTTGGCCGGAGAATCGGAGCAGCGGGAGCGGTATTGCAATCGCTTTACCGCACCGTGGTGATGAAAAGAGAGCTGAGCCAGAAGGCAAAGCTCTCGATCTACCGGGCAATTTTTATTCCTTGCCTCACCTATGGTCATGAAGGGTGGGTCATGACCGAAAGAACAAGATCGCGGGTACAAGTGGCCGAAATGGGTTTTCTCAGGAGGGTGGCTGGCTTCTCCCTTAGAGATAGGTTGAGAAGCTCAGCTATCCGTGAGGAAGTCTGAGTAGAGCTGCTACTCCTTCGCGTCGAAAGGAGCCAATTAAGGTGGTACGGGCATCTGGTAAGGATGCCCCCTGGGCGCCTCCCTTGGGAGATGTTCCAGGCACGTCCAGCTAGGAGGAGGTGTCCGGGAAGACCCAGGACTAGGTGGAGAGATTATATCTCCACACTGTCCTGGGAACGCCTCGGGATCCCATAGTCAGAGCTTTCTAATGTGGCTCAGGAAAGGCAGGTTTGGGGTCCCCTGCTGGAACCTCTGCCCCCGCGACCCAACTCTGGATAAGCAGAAGAAAATGAAGATGGACATTTTTCATATTATATGATATTTTTTTCAAAGGCATTAATGCATGATTGAAATTAATAGATCCTGAGCTTATTTTATTTATCATATTTTTGTAAGAATGACTACCGTAATAAAGCTGTTGAACATGTTATCACGAGAAAACTGTAGGCCTATTGTTTTCTCGTGATAACAAGATAATTAATTCATTATCACGAGAAAGCAAAGCATTGTTTTCTCGTGATAAAGTATTCATTATCTTGTTATCACGAGAAAACGGAATACAAAATAAAATGTAGACAATTAATGGCACTTTGAGGCTTCCGTAAGGTCAGGCTTACAACAACTAGAACTACTACACGTTATAACGCTTAACTTACACTTTCATTTTGCAGGAAGTGAAACTAGAGTTCTGTAGGCTAAAAAATAACTAATCTTGCTTTACCGAACTAATAAGTTGCTTGCTTGAGATCGAAATGATTAAACATGATTTAACGTTTTTTTTTTGTTTACCGTACCGTACTTGTAGAATGTAGAAAGATCGGTGGATTCTTCTTTGTCTTCTTGTGGTAATATCAGTCTGTAGCATAGCTGTGCAAGGAAATATATGAGTCAAATGCAGGATTATCTATACCCTAAATAGCCTAAATGATACAATTATGTAATACGAATGTTTAATAATATATAATATTGTAAATCATATACCAGAAAATTCTATGCATGTGTCACCGGAGGGTGAATGTGTTTGTAGAACACCCTTGGAGTTTACCAGGAAAAAGGCTTCTATATGCTCACTGAGGAGTGGGCGATCTGGGTCAGTCTGTCATTCAATTGAGCAATGGTCAAAATACAATTCATCTCAAGTGATAACCAAGACATTGAATGAAAACAAATTAAATTTAAATGGCTATTATATCAAATACATTTAAAGTGTATTATATTGTAATTGTGAGATAATGTTCAGTAAATCATGGCCAATGTACCTCAAACCTATGCCATCTTCCACAATCTGCCAAATAATACCAAACCCATGGTGTGTCAGAAGTGTCCATGTATTCTTCTGCACTAGCTTGCCACATTCTATACATGCACATCATATTATCACTATGTGATTTGAAATAATGTATTTTAACAATATGTAATTATAATTCTGATTTACCTCACCTTGTATTGTTCAGTAGCAGTGTGGTAAATGCTTCCAAGTGACAAATCAATACTATAGTTTCGTAGACACACCCCTCAAAGTTTTGACTATGTGTGTGACTCACACATTTGCATAAATAATGCCAATGTGTCCAGTCTTGCTGCAAGTAATGGATTATGAATGTCATACATGTATACCATTTCAATTATCAATTAAACAGATTATGGTAATTACTTGATATTGATTTTTCTTTTAACATAGCCTACATATAGTAGGCTATACATCAAGGCTATTCAACTCTGCACCCTGCATGTTTTATATCTCTTCCTGCTCCAAGGACCGGAGTTGAATAGGCCTGCTATACATGTTAAATGAAGATACTGAATAGTTTGTTAGATACTCTTATGCGATCGAATTCAAAACATGTTTGCAGATTATTTTTCACTATGCAAATTCATTTTTCATCAACCACCACATGTAGTAGCATGGCTGTCTCCAGTTGTGTCCCTGCACTTCTTATCCTCTAGATGTCCCCATAGTCTGCTGTGTCTGCCTCCTCTGTCCGTACTCTACATCAAGCACCCTACCCCACCCCAACCCTAGTAAAATACTACCCATGATACCTTGTCCGTCCTGTGCTCAGTGCTGGATTACCCTACTTGTATATGTTGCTGAGCTGTGTCTTCCAAACCTAGGTTTCAATAACAATTGGGCCCTTTAAAGAACGGTCAGACAGTCTGTAGATTTAACTAAGCAAAACAGACAAACAAAATTGAGCAAACACAAATTAAATTAATTTCATTGTATACGAGAAAAACACAGTTGTTAACTATGGGGTTAGATTAGTGTCATAATTCGCAAATAAATGTCATCAATTCACAAATGTATTTTGTGATTCACAAAT
>JAODUK010041369.1:0-20678 GCA_027564635.1 Typhlichthys eigenmanni
CTCTCTCTCTCTCTCTCTCTCTCTCTCTCTCTCTCTCTCTCTCTCTCTCTCTCTCTCTCACACAGACACACACACACACACTTGCATTCTCCAGTGAGTGCCATCTCCAAGCCTCTAATTAGTCTCCACGGAGCAAAATCTTTTAATTACAAGTGCATTCTATTGGAGTAAGACGAGATGAATAGGGGCAAAAAGAGGATATGCAGTAGGCTCGCAAAGTGTGTGTTAGTGTTGTTGTTGTTTTTTTTTGTGGTGGGGGAGAATGGGGCTGGGGGGTTCAGGGCTGTGATAATTCTGCAGGGAATGGACCATCAGGGAGGGGACTACCGGAGCACCAGCCAAGCCTCAAGCACTAGACGCTAAGCTCCCCCACACACTTCAGGAGCTGTTGGCATCATAAGCAGGCCCTGGTTTTCATTATGTGGAAACAGGTGTGCACAAAAGCATGTGTTTACCACCAGTATGCTGGAAATAGGGAATGTATACAAACAGGGATCCTCCATCCTGAAGTTTTACTCTAGCAGTCTAGAAACTGGCCAGGAAAACACCAAGTGATTTTATCGGATCTGCTATTAACTTTCTTAGAAGATAATTGCCGCATTTGTTGCTTTGATATGATGAATGTGGTCAAAATGCCGACTACAGATTAGCTTTCAGACTGACTGACAATGTGACAAAGACTCACCAGGTAGCTTTATTAATGCAGACTCGTACAAAATGGTATTAGCGTATTAGCCTGCTCTATGTTGAGAGGCAAAGCCCATCTGCAGACTGACAGATGAGGCTATCAATTTGAATGTGAAGGCTGGCACAGGGTCGATATATCATTTAACAGTGGCTGCGGAAGATCAGGACTAGCCCAAGCTTAATAATAAGATGAATAGAAAAGATGATTACATTGAACGTGAATGAATGTGAGGTTGAGGTAATAATATCAATATGGTTCATACAAATGTTAAAGGTGACTGAGGTGAGTGACTGCGTGGTCCACAAGATCGCACTCTACCGCTTACAACAAAACACTGTGACAGACTGTATGCCACTGAACAGAACTGAGCCAAGTGTGTGCAATAGGCAGCCTGCGTACAGTATGAGAATACATGCTCTATAAATGCGTAGAGAAAGGACACTACCTGCAAATGGAGCTGACAGGTCTTATGAATAATGCATGAGCACTCTTACTGCTCTGCTAACGGTCTAAAGAGGCTAAAAACCCATGCGGATAAATGCCCACGGCTGTTAGCTTAGTTAATTGCTAATCAGACATACATTATGCAGATATGTGTGCACAATAATGTGTATGTGACACACACTCACACACAAACACACACACACAAAGACTCACAATTCTACTGACTTTCAGACAAGAGAAACAGAACAGTATAAACAATTCAATGATTTACATTTGGAGACATTTGGAATGGAGATATTTGACTATGACTACAGTATAAGAGGGGGTTTTGTCAGGTGGGAAGGGGGAGACATATAGTTGCATTAGAAACACTGTCCCATTTAGTTTTGCCCATTGAAGGCAATTTTCAAAGGAATGCTGACTCAGACAAAATGGGAAAACATATTTTTTGAGAATAGTTGGCCTACTGTAAGTTGATTAAGTAAGAAATGCCATGTAAGTCACAAGGAGTTATAATAGCGATCACCATATTGCTAAACAGACACTGAAACACACACACACACACTCATACCTGTCCAATCAAGTCCTTTTTTTTCAAATGCACATTAAAAGCTCACACGCAGTACACACACAAACACACACATACACAGAGGCAACTTATCATCACATGGGATGTCCTCCAAGTCCTCCTACATTAGTTGCATTGAAGAGAAACGCATAGTGAGTCAAGTATGTTACAGTAATGACTCAGGCCAGTCATGCTTTAACAGTATGACAGATGGTTCCTCTTCATGTCATACAGTAAACTGGAGAGGAGTAATTTCCTCATTAGGATTGATTGGGAAGGGATGTAGTGTTCCATTTAACATTACAATATGCCGTTTGGGGGGTATTTAGGTGCCAGTAGAAGGATGTTTTATTTTTTTGAACACACATTTCCTGAAACTGTCCTTTGAAGACACTTATCCACTAAAAAATGCAACACCCTTATGTCATCAATATATAATTATTGTGAATGTATACAGACCAAATGGCATACAAAATTGTATACGAAATATGCTTTTATTCAAAAATGGGTGCAGCATTATATAACGCTATGTTAAAAGCCAGATGGAAGGATGAACGTCATCTCTACAAAACTTTTAAGTTCAAACACCTACTGTAGTGTAGACTGAGTTTGAACCCACACTTGGCTCCATCTTAGTCCTTGCACAGGACGATTAATGTTATTAATGAACATCTGAACATCGCGGCCTCAGTGGAACAGTTAATAAAACAGTGTTCTAAATTCACAGAACACTCCCGACACATGTCTACTGTCATTAACTGTAAAGACACACACCTTGAGTGTCCCCAGAGTCCCACATAATCCTCCGCTACCTGTACGTTGCTAACATACCTACATTAGGTTTTTAAGGGAGTGGTATAGAAAGATGTTTCCAGCCGGAACGTCAACTACAAGGGTAATACCGCAGACATAATTCAAGTAAGATTAATGTGCGTCACGTAAGATGAGATTGGCATCTTCTCTCTACTGCTCACACGACACACCACCCTGGAGACCCCCTTTGGTTCTGCCAGGCTGGGACAGCAGCCCCCTTAGACACGTTTACCAGCTATTGACTCCCTCTTTAGCTGGACGCCCAGCCAGCAGGTTCATTGTATTGGCCAGCCACTATGGGGCATTCAGGTCATTGATCAAGCCCACTGATTATGAGAGCATTTCATTCATATCTCTATATGCTTCTGGGTCTCTCCATTCCCCCCCCCCCCCTCTCTCTCTCTCTCTCTTCTGTTCTTTCTCTTCTTGTTTCTTCAGTTAGCCGTGAAGCATTTTTATGTCTGGTATCTTTCCTCGGTTGTCTGGCGAGTTTGTCTTAGCAGAGCCGTCGCTCCCGGTGAGAAGGCAAGTTTGAACGTGCCTTCTCCCGCCGGGACCCTTCCGCACTTTGGCACCCTGACGCCGTGAAAGGAGATAGTGCTTCGCTGCCTCTCGAGGCCTGCTGCCTGCGCTTAAGAAGCAGCGTGGGGGCCGGCACGTCAGGTGGCGCTATGGTCTACGTACCCCCGGTTTGGCTACATCTCCAATCGCATTCACCCTGGCTGCCAGCCCAAGGATAAAGAACTGGCCACCCATTCACCCAGGGGCTGTCAACAATGGGTTTCCTGTGTTTTGTGGGCCAGGGCACAAATCACGAGCACAAGTTCATGTTTCCGTGCTGCGGATTTTAATAATAATAGGTTTTAATAAGTGGTAAATAGCGAGGTATTACCAGCTTTACTGGGAATGCAGGCTTTGACATGCAACCCTGCTCACCTGTTGCTAATCAGGGCACCTGCTAAAAAGAAAAATATAAAGTTGGCAGCTTGCTCTCATTCCCACTTGATGTTTTTCTTGGGTGAGATGGAGCGTGGAAGTGCTTGAGGGTTCATGTCGGGTCGTAGTGGTGCCTGAGAAGCTTCTGGTGAGACGTGATAGTCGGGGCAAATGTCATATTCATACAAATCAAACGGCACGGGGAAATGCTACCCAGTGCAGCGCTAGCAGCATGTAAACAAATGGTCTAGACGTGTTTTGTTACAGTAAGTGATCCACATCTGGGCTAACTGTGACTCAACAAGGGTGTGCAGCCTACTAGTGAAGCTGTGCCGAGTTGTTGAACCCTATGTGGGTGGACTATAGGGTGTGTAATAGCCCTCCCTCTCTCTCTCTCTATCTCTCTCTCTCTCTATCTCTCTCTCTCTCACTCTATCTCTCTCTCTCTCTATCTCTCTATCTCTCTCTCTATCTCTCTCTCTCTCTATCTCTCTATCTCTCTCTCTATCTCTATCTCTCTCTCTCTCTCTCTCTCTCTCTCTATCTCACTCTCTCTCTTTCTCTCTACTTTTTATAACATTATGGGTGATGTAGGGGAGTTCAAGAGGTGTGGGATTATAACGGAGCTTTGTCAATGGTGATGGGATTGTATTTTGTATGTAAAACATAACAAGATAACATTGAAACATAAAATAGAATATACTGTTGTCTAATAAAAGTGTTGTTAAAACTCAAAACTCTCTCTCTCTCTCTTCTTTCTTTCTTTCTATTTCTCTTCTCTGTATGTCTCTCTATTTTTCTCTCTCTTTCTTTCTGTTTATTAATTTTCTCTCTCTCTGTCTCTCTTATTCAGATTAGTAGATGCATAGCAGATGGGCATTACAGTTCGTGAGGAGAATCCTGATGTGTGTGTGCCTGACGTTTATCTGAGCATTGGTTCATTTTTATAATTAACACAATTACTGAATTCATATTTTATATTATTTCTTTATTTGTTATTTATTTTGAGAACATTTCATTATTTAGTAATGATCTTTTAAATGTAATATAATTTATAATTTATAATTAAAATGTACCAAATCTTTTTGTTCGTACGGAGGTTTACAGTAACCTCATTAGCTATTATGCTGTTAAAAGAAGTGTGTGCTACTGCGGTGACAGTACGTATATGTACGCCGGAGTACCAGCCGAATATTCAGTGTTGTGGTACTCCTCATGTGTTACTGGTTGTGGGCTCCACAGCACTGTGGTACAGCGCCAGATGTGATTCAGGGCCGGGGTATGTGAGCAGAACCCATCTCCGGATTCCAGCGTACGATCCACACCCTCTGAATCAGTCCACAGGGAGGGCAAGTCTCTCTGCCGGAGGTTTTCCGACGGGAGGGAGGGAGTGGATGACCGCACACACACAGCACGCACAGCTACATAAACTCCCATGGCTAATTTGCTAGCGCACGAGACTGTGTTACCGGCTACTGCCTTAAAACTATCATTTTAATCTGGTTAAGGGCCAGATGTTAAAAATGTGCCGCGCTTCCTTACGGCGGTGTTTGGGAAAACACACTTTAATAGCGTTGTGTCGGTGCGACCGCAGACATGCTCACAGAAGCACATGCTGAGGAGTGCCTTGCTCGAAGGCAAGGTAGTAGTGCTCTTTCTATATTAACCTCAGATAGAGATTAATCTGCCATCTTTCATCGCATGCTTCTCTTAACGTTTGTGTATATAAATATTGATGGGACAGTTTTCAGTAGAGTTTAATAAGAATGTAATGACTTGCCCTGCAGCAGATACTCCGTGGGGGGTACAAGAAAGGGATTTCCCTCTCCTTGTGACAGTAAATAATAAAGGTCTGCTCTGTGTGGAAGAGAGTCAGGATATTGATTTAGTCTCGGAGTCACAGACGGATCATTGTGCATATTGAAATCCTGCTCCCCCTATACTCCCATCTGTGAGTCTGGCACAACCGAACAGGCATACCAGTTTCAGGACAGGCGCTGTAGACTTTATGGATCACTCCATATCCCTTTCAACCACCAGGGTAAGACCAGACACAAGTCTTGGAGTGACCATTCCAACACATTATGCTGGAGAGAGGTGATTTACTGTAAAAGCGTGTTTTACATCTCACTGCTCTGGTGGTCTCAGACATCTTCTTAATATAGCCTCTAATACAACATTTAAAATACCTATAAATAACTCTACGGTAATTACATTTTAAATAGCTTTACACTGACGTTGGCTAATGTCTAAAAGTGTTGAATATAGCGCAAAACGTCCACATGGAACCAATCTATTTATGTTTCTCCACTCCTTTTTCCATCCTTGGTCCACAGGCATGGATTAGCTACTGTGCATTGAGATGTTAAATCATGTGTATTTCCTTTGTCAACACGCTGTAGATTTGGAGACTTGGCTGTGGTTTGGCAGCCAGAAAATGCTTTCAAGGGCGGTTGGTAACATAATGCACCCCACAGTCTTTGCCCTGACATGTCAGGTAACCTTACACCTTCATCACACCAATAGGGCCCATGTGAACAAACAGATATCGTTATTTTACAGACTGCTTTGAGTTCGCACTTTTGAGTAAACGTTCATGATGTTCAAATGCTCATGTTGTATTTTATAAAATGCAGAAAGGCAGCCCAACCGCTGTGTCCTATGTGTTGACGCCAAAGACCTTATAGGCAAGTGTCGCAACTCGGCAGCCATATTTGAAACTCCTCCGGGCGGCTATTAGGAAGACTGTATTGAAATGAATGGGGAGAGAGCCGTAACTGCACTGTCAATGATCACCGGGACATAAAAACTGCATGTGTACATCGACAAATCTCATTAAAAAACATCTTCAAATGTTTGGTGAATAAAAACTGTTTTATTTGACACAACTGTTGGCTTTGCGTCACTGCAGCCACACAATTGGTTAATAAGGGTATTGCTTGGCAGTTGTAAAGCAGACGATTGGCTCTATTGGGTGGAGGGGTGGGATATGTGCCCCCAACTGCCATATTTACCGTTTCAGAATTTTCCCATACAGCTCCATTCAGAATTATCTATGTGGCTCCTTTTTTATAGTGTCTCTGTTGACACTGACATTGAGAGTTTCCTCAGTGTGGGAAATAGGTAATGCCTCTTAATGGACTTTGGGAAGAGAGAGTGGGTCAAGAGGTCAGGGCTCTCTCAGAGACACGCACACGCGTGCGCACATGCACACGCACACACACACACAGGCTGACGGGCAGCTCGGTTGTCACGGTGAATCATTTATTGGCCAGGCATTGGCCATGGCTGCTGAAACCAGTTATTAAATCTCTCTCTGGTTGTCCAGGTTGGGGAGGGGCTAATGAAGCCATGGGCAGCCCGGGGTTTCACACTGCCCCTGTTGTCTTGAAGCTGATTCATTAATTGAAAAGGCTCCCCAGGCTCCGCGGTGTCTGATAGCTCTTGGCAGACACAAAATGGTTTTGGTGAGATCCAGGCTAGGCTTGGTTTTATCACCTGTTGAACTGGATGGATGGATCACCACTAGCTTAGGGTCCCCTTATTTCTATACTTGTGTTACAGCTAGTAACCAAGCGTGCATTTGGGTGTGATGCCCAACTGGTTGTGGACTAAACCAGAATATTGACCTGAAGCAGTGTGGGTTTTGTTTTCAAACTTCTCACAAGGCTTCAAGGCCGTCTGCCTTCTGCCAGACACTATGCACTTCTATAACTCAGAAACTGATAGTGATAGCTTCTTGGAGTGTTGCCAGATGTTGTTAGAGCTTTATGTCTGTTGCTTCAATCTGTGTTGAGTCTAGTCTTTGTTATAGATGGAAATGCTGAGAAACGTTCTGCCCGGTAATATCACTTAACAAGTATAAATATTGTAAGCAGCTGTAGTAAATGGCTGTTTCTCATTAAAATACCCGTAGAAAATTATCTTTAGAGATACATGCTGGCGGAATGTTTGACTACGGTGTCCAAAATTCCACCACCTTGTCAGCACTGGCTGCCGATCAGTAGTGAAAACAGCGCCTTATTTAGTAAAAGACCCAAGACACATTTTTGCTGCTGTCTAGTGAAGTCTCCCGTTACAGTGCGGCCACTGCACATGTCAAAGTGGCTAAAGGCTAAATGGCCGTCGTTGTCCTGTGAGGACAAGCTGGTTGATACAAGGAAGAGAATGGGCTCTGTGGGGAGTCCTGTGCACAATCACTGGCCCTTTATGTTCCCATGTATACCCAGTACTATTAGTATTCTAACCCACATCGCCAGGGCTGGGTTGCAGGGTTGTTTTTCTTTGTTCTGCGTTGCCATGGCAGCCACTTGCTTCTTGACAAGTTGGGTTTTTACGGGAGAGGATGCAAAACGGCTGTGTGTGTGTGTGTGTGCGTGCACGCACACTCATTCGTACCCCTGGGAGCTGTGCGGCGTGCACGTACGTGGCCTGCCGCTGCCTCCATGGGAGCATTTGGGAATTGCTGGATCTGCTTCCGCAGGAGTGCCTTTTACAGGAAGCGTGGAAACGGGGAAGGTGGTTTACTGTATTCCCCGCGCTTCGTGCCCCGTCCCTCTCCCGCGGGATTTTAACCGGCAACCGTGGGTTGGCAGCTGCCCACCCGTTTACATGAAGACGCAGGTGACATGTTGGTAACACACTTAGAAGTTACCTCTATATGGGACCGTCACCAAATTGACATAATGAGTAAACTTAAATCAGTTCTTTAAAAACACATTTTATAGGCCCACTTTGTCATCTGGTCTTTAGGTTTTATTTTCTATTTTTTGTTCTTTTGTTACACCATTTTAATTGTTTACTATATTTTTTTAGCAGTTTTGTCTATTTTTAAACTTTTTTATTGTTTAGTTATTGAGTCTTATCTACAGTATATTTGTTTTGACTGTTAATGCACTTTGAAAACTGTTTATATACATAGTTTTTAAAACATTATTAATATTGATGGAAGGAGCCTGTAAATAAGGTATTGTGCTTCTTGTATCTAACATGGAAAGCAAAGCCAAGCAAAGTTTGTCCCGGTACCACCACGACTCAATGCTGTCTTGCCACCTTATCACATCGCCAAACCTGTTATCCATGTGCTTGTTCGGGAGACAAAGGGGCCAGAAATTCAAACCCTGGGATTTAAAACTGTACTGTCATAAAGACGTTGTGCGTTCAGCCCTTTTTTTAACATGTTGCAATTATGTTGTAAGCGGGAAAAACATCAATGCAGAGGAGCATTGTCTTTTTATGGTTGAATTGTGAACAAATGGAGCTAGAATGTGAGATGGCAGTTTTGTTATAAACGTGGGTATGTTATAGAATAGGTAAATTATGGAAAGGCCTAGGCTACCATCTTTGCTTTGGTCTTTGGGGACAGATGCTTGGGGAAAGAGGAAAGAGAATGGCTGTATATATAATTTTTCTCACATCCCAGTGGAATGTGTCTTATCGGGAAATGTGGAGAAATGCAACGATAATGGTACTGTGTACAAATTTATATTATTGTCTTGTTTGTAATAGAGTTCAGTTCACTAGTTAGACACTAAAGCTTAAACTACTAGACATCACAGGGGTCAGCCTTCGTATTGCAATGCTGATATTGTGTTGCATTTTCCCTTGACCCGCTGCCCATTGTGGCTATAGTGAATGCGTGTCTTTGTTAGCAACTGGAGTGCAACATTTTCATTGCAAGCTGTGTACAGTTAGCGCAGCAAATGAACTCAGGCGCATTCAGTGTTAAATGTTGACCTTTTTCCGCAACATTACAGAGTCATGTTGACTGACATCATGCTGCCCACAGAGTTTACGAACGGCCTTATTGTCTGTTGAAACGGGGAAGCTACTGTAGCAAACTGTTGTTGTTATAGCTTCCCCATTATGGTGTTTCAAAGGGGCATTTAAAATATTAGCAACTGGTTTTAAACCACAAATTTGGACCACGGACATAGTTTTAACCGAAACTGTATTTTGAGTATGTTGGCCTACTGTATATTTACAGCAATGAAGATTGTGTAAATGTGTGTGTCTTTGTTAACACACTGCCATGTACTCGCGTGAGCCTTTTTGACCTCTCTCATCTTGGGTAGCTTTCGTCTCATGAATAATTGAGTATAGCGATGTAAAACGAGCTGGCAGTCGTAACTCTAGTCATTGCTGTCCGCCGTTCAGATGGCCGGCTTTATTCCCAGTGTGCAAGACCTCACAGAAATGGTGGCAAATAGTCAATGCTGCAACGGCATGGAACGTGGGTCACAGGCAGTAGTGACCGGTCTACCAGGGTCAGGGTTTTAAACACAGCATGTTGCCCCGTGCCACCAATGTCTACGCGTTGAGCACGGGAGGTTGTGTATGCGCGCGCCAGTACCGAATTAGTTTCCCGGGACTTCTTGGATTCTACCCTGGCTCCACTCGACTATTGCTCTCAAATGCTCAATTTTCTTCGCTGAGATTATAGTCCGGAAACGCTGTGCGCATTAGTGTTTTCACAGCCACAGCGTCCCAATCAGTGTGGGTTAGTGAGATGATGTCAAGCGTGTTTCGAAATGGTGGTAGAGCTAGATGAGGCGATCTAAACAGTTGTAGAGACGCTGATTGGTTAAAGGGTGTCTAATAGTTTCAAACTTAAACCAGAACCACTGTTCCCAATGGAGCGTGGCCAGACCATATTTACAAGTCGAATATTGTGTCTGGTTACAACCGGCTAGGGATTTCCCCCGCCCAGCCACCCCTGACTTTCCAGCTCTCACCTCTGGATGGCCACTTACTCTTCTGAGATTAAGTTTCTCCACACCCACTGGTCCGGGGAAGGTCTCTGAGGGCAGGCAGAAGGAGGGGAGGGAGAGAGTGAAGAAAGGGAGGAGATCGACTGGAAAGAGGGTCAGCCAGGAGGAGCTATCTTGTCTTTCTTCTGCAAAGCACGTGCTAGAGGTGAGCTGAGATATGAGGTGAGGTGTGCGCCTGTGTGTTTACTCTGCTGTGGCTGTCCCTGTCGTTCTGTGGGCTGTAGGTCCACTGGTCTCTTAATGTACAGCTCTCTTCTTTAAAGCGTAAATTATTGATTCGAGTTTGACGTCAGTCACTCGCCATTGTCTGCTGACTGCATCCAGTAACCACCGAAATGGTTAACTGTAACATTCTTGAGGTAAGAGCGTCAATAGGACTTTGAATGAGAATTAGTATTTTCTTTACTACGACAATAGTTAGTTTTTTCAAGGAATAACATTGTGTAGAGGAGATCCTGCCTTTTCACCATTGCTATTCTCTTCGTCAAAGAGCCTTGTAGATGTGCCGGAATATGTTGTTTGGCATTATTATGGAGGAGGAGTTGTTAGTGAATCACTGATTTCCGCCTGAGGAATCGGGCGGCGGGGTCAAGCCTGCTTTTCTCCGTACGTACGCGGGGAGAGGAAGATACAAAAGGCCCGTCTTTGCACGTACACACTTTGCATATTACTGTATGCGTGTGCTCATTCATGAATGTGTGCATGTGTGCGTGTGTGTGTGGGCGTGTGTGTGTGTCTATGTGTCTATGTGGCCGTGTGTACAGTATGCGTGTGTTTATGTTTGTGTGTGTGTGTGTGCATGCATGTGTGTGTGGGCGTGTGTGTGTGTGTGTCTATGTGACCGTGTGTACAATATGCGTGTATTTATGTGTGTGCGACTGTGCGTGTGTGTGTGTGTGTGTGTGTGCGTGAATGCATGCATGTGTGTGTGTGTGTGCGGGTTCTTTCGGTTCCCTCTGCCTGGCACAATGGCCAGCTGTACCAGGGCCCTTCCACCAGAGTCCGGTGTCTGGCTTACAGGGCGACACCTACGCACATTCCCTCAAACGAGGGCCCCGGGATTTCTCGACAGGCCTAGCTTCACCATGAGGAGCTGTTGACACCAACAGCCGATCGGACAATAATAGTGCACTTGTGACAGGAAGAGGGAACCAAGACGAGAGATTAAAAGGAAAATAAAAAGTTCAGGAAGACAATACTGCTCTTGAAGGACAGGTATTATGTGTGTGTGTGTGTGTGTGTGTGTCTGCACGTGCATGCGTGCGTATGGACATTTTAATTATACAACATGGGAAACGAAACCCCAGTAACTATATTCAATAGCAATATTTTTTCTAATCTAATTGTGTTCCAAATGTGTGTTGACACAAAACAAAGCTCTGCTCTGATGGCTATCTGTGTAATAGCGGAAGCTTGTTTGCAGAACTATTATAACTCCTGCAGTAGCTGCTATGAAACGGATCTTTGAATTAGGTACGGCATGTGAAACTGGTTGAGAGTGATAACCACACTGTCAGGACCTTATGTTTGAAGTTAAAAGTGATCAATCTGTTACCTGCATTTGTCCCCGGGTGCAGTGAAACAACAAATGTGCTTGCCGGAACGACAGAGGCCCATTAGAGATGAGGGTAGGTGTGATGAAGTTCTGGTTCCGCTGTTGGTAGTGAGGCCGGTTTGACTGGTTGATCGTTAGAGTGTGTTAGGCTAAAAGCACGTTTAGGCTAATGCTAACCCTGAATCACATGTTATTAGGAATACTAATACAAATACTGTATTTATTGAAGATTTGCTCGATATTTTGCTGCCATTATAACGTCATATAACATATAGTGAATCATGAATAACAATGGAAATTACCATTATCTGGATATTACAGACACAATAGTCACAGTCACAATATATATTATTAAAATGTAGTTGCTAGCACACAAACCATCACCACCGTCCCCAAAATGATGGTCTTAATTTAAAAATAAGGGTCAGTCTGTGTCTGCATGGATTGGAGTATATATTTGGGGGTTGTTTTGACCACTAAAATGGCCACAGACGGTGAACTTTTGGCTGTCTTCAACTTGCCACTCTGCTTTAGTTGGCAGACAGGGATCGCTGTTAATCCAATAAGCTCCCCTAAAACACACCAGGGTAATTAATTAGCAAATCATACCACACTGTGTAAGGAGCACTGTGTTTTTGCGCCTAATATGATCAAGCATGGTGCAGTGCCAAAAGGAAAACACATTTTAGTCAATCATTTGTCTTATTCCGACCAAAAATTATTCAGTTTTACAAATTGTATTTATTTATACTACGGTACTATAATACTACATATTATTATGTGACATTTCCAGTCATGTTGCTTGGGACTTCCTGTCTGTTTACTGTTTAATGTACAACATTCACATCTGTACTTCTGTATTCCAATAATGTTTTGTACCTGTGCATTGTCGTGTGTTTTGTACATTCTGCTGTGTTCTGTCCCCTGCCAACTTCTGCAATCAGCATGACAGTTATAGATACACAGAGGGATCATCTTATGGCTGTCAATCATGTGCTTCTAGTTATGTAATCCCAGAGTTGATGCCCATTGCCTTAACAAGCTACAGTACTACACACACACACACACACACACACACACACACACACACACACACACCAGATTTGAGAGCCATACCAGTATCAGGTAGACAGTGCTGTTATATATATAGCACAGGACGGCAGTGGGAGGCGAGCGGGGCAACAGATGATCCAGAAGTCGCTGGTTTGATCCCGTCTAACTCCTCACGACCTAAGTGTCGAGGTGCCCTTGAGCAAGACACTTAACCCTAACTGCTCCCCCGGTGGTCAGGTGTCGCCTTGCATGGCTGACATCTCCATCTATGTGTGAATGTGTGTGAATGTGATGCTATAGTGTACAGTGCTTTGAGTGGCCGGAAGGTCTGATAAGCACTACATAAATGCAGTCCATTTACCACGTTAGCGTACCAATGTAAACAACACAAACTGTTTTTTCATTTATTTTTTCAACTGGTGATAGGGGTGTTTGATAACCATCGCCCTGGTTACATTGCTTTTCCCTGGTTACCTGATCTTCTGCTTGAGCTAATAAGGGTTTGAGCTGTCGTGCTTTAAGCCCGCTATAGCTCTATTTTTACAGCCATGCTTTGTAGGGCCTCTGCTTATTATTGGGCAGTGAGAGAGAGAGAGAGAGAGAGAGAGAGAGAGAGAGAGAGAGAGAGAGAGAGGCAGGACTGCTACACTGAAATTCATGTTGTGTACTGTCCAAATTGTTGGACAGATTGTATCATATTTGTATCGTTTGTTTTATTAGATAATGCTTTGGCAACATTGTCTTTGAACTTTCAGGTCAATAAAGCAGAATTTAATTGAATATTGAATTTAATTGACAGAGAGACAGAGACAAAATGAGAGAGAGAGAGAGGCAGACAGATGTACCTGCTTCTTGACAGTAGATTCAGGTTGCCGCAGGTACAGTAATTCACCGTGTGGCAAACAGGGAATCTTGTCTCTGCCGTTGTGCCTTTGTGCCTTCATGTCACAGCCCGTTGTTGCAGGTTGCCAAGTGGGCAGACCTGTAATCTAAAGACTTTGAATACGTCCTGATACAACACAACCTCCCCCACCCCACTCCCTGGTAGCGGGGTTCAGCTGGGGCTTAGCCGGCGATCATGGCGGATAAACACCCGGGCAGAAGTCGGAGAAGCTGAAGGAAAGGTAGAAGAAAGTGGTGGGAAGCCGCAGCCGACATGTAGCGCCGGTCAAGGAGCCTACAGGATCGTATGCGCCGGTCAAGAGTGCGTTGTGTTGTTTGTGGTGACATGGGAGCAGTGCTGAGCTGGGTGGCTGCTCGTCTCTCCATTCTGGTGCCGGGCACGGTCGTCGTTGTGTTGAGGCTCTGGAGAGTAAGTCACATGATCCTGAATGTCCTCAGACATTACAGTAGCTGCCTGTTTTTGTTGTTCGGTTGTTTAGGTTTTGAGTAGCTTTGTGTACCTTTTGTATGCTAACTTGATACAGTATATTGTAAACACAAATGTTCCCGGTAGAAAAAAAAAAGTATAACAGATTCAAAAGCAGGCTCCCTTGACACCTTGTTTACTGGACACCTTACACATACAGTAATACAGTGTTAAAACGTGTTAGTGTGTATAGTGGAATAGAACTGACGACGACAACAATGTGTTTGTACATTATCTGTTTCCACCGATGCCTTTAGCTGATATTAATTATTAATTATTCCGATTGGGTGACACAAAGGCAGGAAATACAAACGTATGAAAGGAGATTAAAATGTATTAGCACTGCTTTTATTTGACAAGTTGACATGCTTTTGAATCGACGGTTTCCAGACTGCTCCGCGGACACAATCGCAAACGAACGTGCTACACGCGTATTTTCAGCACATAGAGAACGCATGTCAGTTGGAGCTCTGAGCCATGTCAGATGAAACGGCAGGCGCATAAAACCCCTATAGCGTAGCTTGATGCGTTTGCGTAGCTTGCATAGACTATATGAACCAGCCCTTCCAAGATCAGGATGGTCTCATAAGCTACCTTCAGTCTACCTACCAGCCACTGTCCTGTGTGAGCTGATTGGGGGGTGCACAGTTAGGGGTGGCAGTGTTTGTTCCTCTCTGCTCGCGTACGGTTGGTCCGTTTCTTAATCCCCTAGCTGGATACACCTTCGCTTGAACACGTGGTCACACTTTAAGGTGAATCAGTAAGCTTTGCTTCTTGCCATGTAAGAATTCCGCACGGACTCTAAGGAGCAGTCCTGCAGAAGCTTGTGTTTGTACATGCATCGCTAATGACAGCTCTACTGTGTGTGTTCAGCTTGTCTGTGGCTGAATTGGCTTTAGCCCTGAGAGACTTAATCAGTGTGATGCCAATCAGCCACACCCCCGTTTCATTCATTGTGTCTTACACATATTCCCCTCTCTCTCTTCCCCTCTCTCTCTCTCTCTCTCTCTCTCTCTCTCTCTCTCCCCCTTCCCACCGTCTCTCTCCCTCCCAGCAGACCCAGGAGGCCCTAGAGGCCACCCCGGAGCACCTGGACGAACAAGAGGTGCGAGAGTTGATCCACGAGCCCCAGGAATGGAGCGAGGCCCGCGGGGACACCTCGACCGGGTGCTTTGACTCCCACTCATGGCACAGCGACGCCCTGTCAGACCTGGAGCCAGGCGCGGACACACAGGACGAGGAGGAGGAGGAGGAGCAAGACGAGGAGGCGCACACGGAGTGTAGGGCGTGGCTGAAGGAGCCGGCCGTTGCCAGGGGCGACCGCGCGGAGAACGCGGAGAACGCGGAGCGACGGCGACTCGACTGCGGCAGCCTCGGGAGGAAGAGCCGGGAATTCCCCGTGGACAAACACTTTGCCGCAGAGGTGCCGCCCGACCTCCGACCCCAGACACCAGGGGCAGGAGACTCGCGCCGCAGGCACTACAGCTCGCACGCCGTGGGGTCAGCGGTCTCCACGAAGACGCGGGCCGAGCGCGTTGGTACAGAGACAGACGGTTTGTGCGTGCCGCCGTGCCAGCAACGCGTAGCGGACGGCGAGGTAAACGACACACACGCGGGCACTCAGGAAGCTAGCATACCCGCGCAGGGCACACAAGCGCCAGCACCTCCACACTGCGCTCAAGTAGACACTTACAACGTAGCGATAGACAGCGCGGAGATAGACGCACAACACACAGCCACACAACACACAGCTACACAACACACAGCCACGCAACACACAGCCACGCAACACACAGCCACGCAACACACAGCCACGCAACACACAGTCACACAACACACAGCCACACAACCCATGAAGACACCACAGGCATGGCAGGAGATACAACCAGGCAGCGTAGACCAGGTCGGCGCTCACACGACGTGCACGTGCTGCACGCGCACGTGCACACGCGGGGGTCGTAGCGGCGAGCGCGCCGAGAGACGAAGCAGTCTGGCAGGGCAGGCCACGTTCGGCAGATGTAGCAAGGAGACGCATGCGGCAGACTTGCACTGCGTAGGGAAGGGTGAGCTGATCGAGGCCTCGGGGAGGGACTGCACGCGGACGGATTTCACAGACGTGCTCGATGGGACGGACTCACAACGCGCACCCGACTCCCGCAGGCTCGAATCGAGCGGCCAGCTCTCCGCAGGGGCTAGCTCGACGCACACAGACACAAATACAGTAGCGCGACACACAACATCGGTGTTCCGGGATGTGTCCGACACAAACGCACGCAGTTCTGTGCCGGTAAACGTTGATATATGCTGTGAGCCTTGTGTATCACATGACTCTCTCACGTTAGAACAGAGTAGCACGGTTGGGACTAAGTCAGCCGGGACAGTGAATGAGATATATTCTTCCATAACGTTTTGTACAGAGGCCAAACCCCCCCTTTCCTTCGACACCCTCACCCCCAAAGGGTTAAGCAAACCGCGACAGGCTTCTCCTGACCTGCCGGAAGAGCCGCGCGGAGTCGGGGAGCTATCGACGACTCCCAAGAACCTGAACCGGGGGGGCTGTAGACAAGTCACACCTGCAGAGGACTTTATAGGATCTGGACCATTACCGGGTCCTGATCAGGACCAAGCACAGTCCTACACTGTTAGGATCTCCGGGGTACAACGGACTTCCCATCCGCTCCCTGATACGCCGGAGCTGGAGCCGGAGGTGGAACCCTCCCGGCTCTTATCAGGGACCCCGGTGGGGGAAGAGGGGAACAGGGAAAACATCAGGGAGGGGGAGGTGGTGGAGGAGGAAGGGGAGGGAGGTGGTGTGTGGGAAGTAGCGGTTAGCTCCTCACAGTCTAACACTGGCACAGCAGAGACTGTAGTCTTCACCTGCTGGAACCTGGGTGCTCGCTGCACTCAGCTGATGCCTGTCCAGGTGGTAGACAGTCCCACGGAGCCAACTCGCACAGAACAGCCGAGCCACATAGAGCCCACCCTCGCAAGCACGATATCTGGTCATGCCCAGCTGGAGCACCAGATCCCCGAGGTTCCTTCAGTCACGGACCCCAACAACAACAGCACGAAGGTCAGTTGTGAGTGGGTGCAGAGAAGGGAGAGCACAGAGCGGCCCTTACAGGCAGCGCGAAGCAACGCCAACAACAAACCTATTTGCCGTTCGGCTGAGCCATCAACTGAGACGACCTCCGGCTACTGTTTGGACAACGCAGATGACGAGCCTCACAGCAGGCCAGAGGGGTTCCTTCATTCGCCAGACTACGGCACCTGCCGGAGCAGCGCGCATGCCACGGTGTCCGGGTTTAGGGAAGACGCACACAGCCGCAGTCCCTTCAGCCCGGCAGCGGCAGAGGAGAGCGTTCAAGGCGTAACGTTTTCTGCTCACATAGAAACCGGCTGTGAGCGTGTGGTGGGAGAGCTGGAGCCAAAGTGTCCTCAGTTATACGAGGAAAGCAACGAAGGCCTGAGGCCCTTGGTGTCTTATTTAGAGAGCCGAGGCCTGCTGTTGGATGCTGAATGCGAAGAGAAGAGTCGGCGTAGCAACCCGCAGCACACACAGAAAGCTAGTAGAAAAATAATAGTTTCGACTGAATCGTTCAAAGAATATCCCCCGGTTGAGGAGACCTGGGGATGCACGGAGAAGGACTCCCATTTTCCACCACACGTGGAGGTTAAGGCCCGGCGCTGTCCATGCCCTGACGCTAGCCTTCTCTCCGTCGGTAGCTTAGAGCCCATCTTGGAGTTGGAACGTTCGCGGGAAGGCTCCGCCGTCATCGAGGATGCGGAAACGAAGGAAGACGGCGTTGCTATGACGCCGGCAGAAGGACACAGGGAAGTGGGGTGTGACTCTCCACTGGGGGAGTCACCCATCTGCCCTGGAGAGTCACCCGCTCCCGCTGACCCTCCTTCGGTCTCTCCCCCCTCCCCCCTAGTCCTCCTCCGTCCGCCGCGGCCCCCGACCGTGGCCTGCGACACTGCGACCTTCGACCCAGCGACTGCCGACGACGGCAAGAGGAAGAGCAAGGGCTCCAAGTTCGTCTCCGTCTTTGCCAAGATGCCGTCCTTCAGGAAGGCGAAAGGCACTCGGGTCGCACGGGGCATTGGCGACGACGCCGGCGGCGGCGGTGGGGATGACCGCCCCAGGGATCCAGGGGCGTGCAACACGGGGGAGCCCATCCAGCCCGAGCCCGAGCCCGAGCCTGAGCGGGGTTCCCAAGGCGACCACTCAGAGGAGGAGGTTTTCCTCAAACCTGTCGTCACCGACGGCGACCAGACGGACTGGCGGGTCTCGGGTTCCGCCGGCCGCCCCGACGAGACACACGAGGAAGAGGAGTATGGCTTCTTTCCATCCACGCCGCGCACGCAACACGTCCGCCAACTCCGCAGCCAAGGAGACGGGCCGCTCAACAACGGGTCGCTAGGCAACGGGTCGCAGGGCAACGGTCCGCTGGTCGCCGACAGGCATCCCTACAAGCGCAGCAAGAGCAGTGACAGCCTCAACATGCGCATGCGCTTCGCCCAGGCCCACCGGTCCCTCTCCAGCCTGTTCGAGCCGCGTGGCGTGGAGGAGCAGGTCGCCGCGGCGACCGAGGGCGACCCGGACAACCGGGCCAAGCAGCCGTGGAGGAGGCTGAGGAGGACCAAGGAGGCGGAGCAGCTGATGCTGCTGCGGAGGACCATGTCGGTGGGGAACGGCAGGGCGGGGGGCCGTCTCCGCGGAGACGTGACCCCGCCTCTGCTCCAGCAGGGCACCCTCGTCCCGGGGTCTCCCCTGCGCCACACCGACCCCCTCCACAAGAGGGCCGTTCCCCAGGACGCCGGCGCGGCAATGGCCCCAGGCTGCAGCTCCGAGGGCCAGAGGAGAAAGGGCCCGCCCACCGCGCTGACCTCTGACCCCTTCCCCTCCCCCCCCTCCTCCTCCGACGACTCTGAGGCCCCGCCCTTATATCCTCCCGGCTACCCCAGCCCTCCCTCTCCCACGAGCCCCCCACTCCTAGTCAGCATGGTCCAGCCGCAGGCCCCCACTGGGGCCAAGCTCTTCCCCCTGCCCTCCGACGTGAGCCTCTTGGAGAGCCCCCCGCGGCCCATGAGCCCCAAGCCCAACAGCCCGCGGGCCGCGGCCCAGCGCAAGGTCTTCCGCTACCCCCACACGACGGCGAGGACCGGCGCGGCAGCCGGTTCCACCGTGACGTTGGGCCCGTCGGTCAGCATGGAGGGGCTGGCGGACCCTCCCGAGAGGCCCAGGACCTTGAAGCCCGCCGCTAGCCCCCTGGGGCTCTCCCTAAGCCCCCTGGACGCTGCCGATGGGGGCAGCGTAGGCAGCCAATCACACATCAGCCTGTACGCAATTGGCTCCATCAGTGAACTGGAGGTAAGACTGTTTCCTTCAGAGAATCTGCTGAATCTAATTCAACTTTATGCTTTTCGACACGTTGACACTGTCTCTTAACTGTGGATTTAGTTTGAAATTGCAGCATATAACAAATGATATACTGTCCTACTACTAATACTATACTGTATTTACTTATTATACTGAATGTTTGTAATTGTATCTATCTTTATCTGTCTATATTTGCAGTCTAAACAAAAACTCCTCTCCCTTCAATGCCTCAGAACACTATATACGATATTGTTGTTATGTGGTGCGGTGTGCACCACTTTGTTCGTGTTCCCATTCACAGAGCCACGGCTGTGTTGTAGAAACACCAGATTATTTAGCGGGCCGCGAGGAGCCGAATATGCCGGACGGTGTATCAGCTTACAATCGCCGAGTGTACCTTTAGTTAAATAATACATAGTATGCCATATTTATTATGCTGTAAAAGAATGTCGTCTCCTGTCCTTATGAGCTGTGAGGGCCACACATTCAAGGCAACAAGTTCTCGGATGTGTGTCCGGATGTTTTCGTGACGAGACCCCCCAGTCCGTTTTGTCCGCGTGTAGGCAGAGAGTAAATCTACACGAATGAAAAAAGGGCTTTGTTCACCACTGAGCCAGCCAATGGGGTGTCATCTCCACTGGGAGGGAAAGTGTTTAATGTTCCCGCTTTACAGCCTCTCGCTCAACTCTGCCCTCGCTATCGCTAGAACACTAGAAGAAGAAGTTAAATCATCCCCGGTTAAATCATTCCCTCCCATGCTTGTGTGTGTGTGTGTACGCACGTGCACGTGAGTGCGTGCGTGCGAGCGTGTGTGTGTGTGTGTGTGCGTGCAGGCATGCGTCCGAGGGCGGCTGCCAGTGTATAGGTCAGTGTTTATGTGTGTGTGTGGGGGGTGGGGGGAGAACAAGACCCTCTTTCTCGGGCTTAGATGGTGAGGATGAGTGGAAACAAGAGAAACTGCAAAGTCAGCTCATTTGACAACACCAGCGCTTAGTAGATTTGAATAACGAGAGAGAGAGATTGTGAGGGGTGGAAGAGCAGAGAGGGAGAGAGAGAGAGAGAGAGAGAGAGAGAGAGAGAGAGAGAGAGAGAGAGAGAG
>JAODUK010041380.1:0-12859 GCA_027564635.1 Typhlichthys eigenmanni
TATATAAGCTGTATATATATTCTTTTTTATTTGAGCTCAAAGTTAGCAAGCGTTCTCGATAATGACTAACCCTGCCTTTAAGTGGGTCTAAACAATGACAATGACAATGACTGATCATTCATCATCATCAAGTTATTATGGCGATGATTCACGCATCACCCACGGTATCTCGTTTTATTACACTGTATATGTAGTTGGTTTCTACTGTGTCATGGAAAGCAACATGGACACGCTCGGGCACAGAGCTACTCTGATGTGAAGTTCATTTATGTTACCAGTAAGCAGCAAAATGTGTACATACAACCCAAACATTTCTGAGGGCCTACATGCAATGGAAACCCATGAGTATGGTCAGCGCAAACAGGCTGGTTCTGTACTTTCATGATAAAACTCCCACATGATGTTATATCATTTTCTACAGATTTGCCACATGTCCACCTGGAATCACACAGCATCTCAGTAACTTGTAAAAAATATGAAATATGAAATATGAATAAAGACAATTTTAACCTTTATACCGCTTGATTTGTATATGTGATGGTGGTTGGTTTGATCAGCCAACAATATCAACACATAAAGTACTTTGTGGCCTGCAAACAGGTGTTCAGTGCCATTATGATATGTCTGTAAGTTAATGGTATACTAAGAGTCAATGGTTTAAGGTAATGCCTTTTATTTTTTACAGTAGATATTCTATGATTTGGCTCATTGACAGTTCCTAGAATGATGGCACACTGTATGGTTTTGGATCACAGTACAATGGGTTAGCGCTATTATGAAAGTCACAATACAAAATCTGCTGTATAACAACTCTTTCCCTCTCATATATTGCTAAATGCAAAATGTATAAAGGCCCAATCACAGATACGCTTACCTCGTTCTCGAGCTTTCTGTGTTTCTCAATGGTAAAGGCATGACTGATCTATATTGATCATGGCAAAAGATTGTTCATTTTCCAGTTCAACAGTTTTAACTTCTACTTTTTGTGATGGTGAATGTACCAGGTCATTCGGGCTCTGACTGCCCTTAGCGCTGAGAGTAGATGCTATTTACAATGCTTCATTGAGCTTGTGCTCCTTTCAATCAGGTGATACAAATGGCATACTGGTGCAGAATAATGACTGAACACTGACATGTCAACAAACATAGTCTCAGCCTCTTCCATTCATTAGCACTACGCCACATAAGTGACTCCTGCTGAACGTACAGTACTTTGCTGAGAAATATAGCTTTTTTTGTGCTTGTTATGATGACTAATATACCTGATATCTGCTGACATTGGACATTTGGATAGATTCTGAAAGACCTACTGTACCTGCTCTGATAACTTTATCTGCTTAGTTATCGAGGTGTAAAACGAATGCCATCTGTAATGCTTCACTGCATGTACACATCCATGTTCAAATGTGACCAGATGCTATATATGCACTCAAGCTAGACGCCTCTTTGGTTGGCACTGGCATTGTAATTTAATGTTTAAAGGGAGCCAAATGATAATGTACGCCGATATGGGGTGGGAATGTGGGTGAGAAGCTACTGTAGCAGATTGCTGCTGAATGAAAATGCAGGTTTGGTTCCTCATTCTCTATAACACATACATATTCAGGTATGGCAGGGAGCAGCTGTGTGGTGTTTCAGTGTAGCACACAGCACCATTTAGCCCTGTAAAATGGGTCTCTTTGAGCAGTAAAACAACAATCTTTAACTTCTCTTAAAGAAATGTCAGTTTCATTGCTGTTAACGATGATACTGCAATTTCATGAATGCTTTTCAATTAAATGTTTTGATAGTACAACAGCAGGTATTGGTCCACTAGAGAAGATAGGCAGAACTAAATAAGCAATAATTGGCTAACAAGCTGCCCATAGGCTGTGTAGCTTTGAACCTACCACTTATGTTCAAGGTGGTTTACCAGATATTATTAGACAGTTAACTTTGATAAGCATACAAAGGACACTGATAAATTCAACAAAGACACTTCCTCAGACCTGTGGGGTCTCTTAATGCTACAATTGACATACCACTCTTAATTAACTAACTTACAAAACCCTCGAAATTTCTCTGATGTGTTAGTTCTTATGTACTGCACAATGTGAAACATATTATTCAAAGTATTATTGCTAAATCTGGTTTGCCTATCATCACCTATTACATCCGTCCTGGAGGGATGGATTCCTCCCTTCGTGGTCCCTTCCCAAGGTTTCTTCCCTTTTTTCCGCATGGGGTTTTTAATAAAAGTTTTCCTTGCTCGGGAAGAGGATCAGGTTAAGGGGATGTGTGTTTCCATGTGAAATATAGACTGTAAAGCCCTTTGAGGGATCTATATAAATAAAGTTGACTTGAAACTTGAATTAGTCCTTCTCCTCTAGTTAGATCCGAGGGTCCACCCACAAAATGGGTTCCGCATAAGATTGTAAAACTTCGCCTGCGACCTTATGACTAAATGTACAAAGGATAAGCTTCACTGACCTCAGAAAAAACCCAAATAGTTTGAGCCATATCCTCTGGATTCTGACAGAATCCACCGACGGCTGCTTCGTAACTGACGGTGAAGTTCGTCAATGGGTACGTCTCTCAGTAGCCCAAGGCCCAAGAATCACCCATGATATAGATCCCATTAAGAGAGGATGTCATCATCTTTGAGTATCAAGTACCAGGGACCGACTCCACTGAGACCCGTCGCTGGGGTCTACTGGAAACACCCTGTGGACCCAACTACATGATCAAACCAGATGGGATGGGACCCAGAAAGAGTTGCCTAAAATCCTCTGTAGAATCTTGCCCCAGGATCTGAAATCTCAAATGGAGCAACAACAAACAGTCAAGAAAAATGAACAAAAACATACAAAGGGCTAGGAGGATAGAGGTCGGAGGGTTAATAGGAGTTACCAGGGCTAGGAGGATAGAGGCTGGAGAGTTATTACGAGTTACCAGGGCTAGGAGGATAGAGGTCGGAGGGTTATTATAAGTTACCAGGGCTATGAGGGAAATTAAATACCATTTCTCTCAGTCAGGACACATCCGTAAAGCAGTGACATAAATGTAATGTTTTGTCCACAACTTCAGGATGTGGCTACAAAGTGTTCCACTAAAGTTCGACATCATTTAAAGTCTGTGTAACTATCTGTCTATCTGTATCTGCATGGCATGCTGTTTCTGTCCAGCTGTGAGCTATTTTGTCTCCACTGAGATTAATTACTTCCAGATCAGCAGGCTGCTGTGAGAGAACATTGACTGAGTCTGAGCCTGAACCTGTGTGTGCGTGTGTGTGTGTGTGTGTGTGTGTGTGTGTCTGTGTGTGTCCGCCAGTATGATAGATGCGCACATCTAACAATATGATGCACACACGCACACACATACCAAACTGCATTTATGATAACAAGGATTTGTTTGAACCTTCAATTTTGCATGCAAAGTGAGGGATGAGAGAAAGAATAGTGCATGTATGGGGGTGAGGTTACTAGTCTGATGGTGGAGTTTGGTTGAAAGAGAAACGTTAGTCAGGAAGAGATCAAATCTCACACAGTCGACGCCAACAGTCTCTGATTTTGGATAACTTTCCCACTGAAAAATTGGCAGGTGCATCGTAGAGTTCTTCTGTACATTTTTTCTACATACTTTGCATGAGGAAAAACAGCACGATTCATAACAGGATTTAAAAAATCAAAGATGCCCAAGGGAAATCCTTTAAAAAAAGTGAATTAAGGAAGAACAAATATAAACAGAAGCTGGCAAGATTTATATTAATCATACATTTATTTTAATTTGAAGCTCCACCTATTTATGAGAAATAATATAACTCATTAATCAGTTAATATCTTAGTAATTAGCATATTGGATGACACTGTCTTCCCATAGGAGTCAAACATGGAATTGTATTGTCCTTCGTCTAAGCCCAGGTGTGAACAAGATATTATCCTAGGAGTGTAAGACTAATAATGGAATGCTGTTTGTTTTTTTGAGCTATATAATAATAATATAATATAACATTATTTCATACTAACATTATTCACATGTGCACACATTATGTTAATTGTTGGGCATTGTCATGGTAGACAACTGGTGTCAAGGTGGTAGGTCAGAAAGTCCTGTCCCAATACTTGTACTTTTATATAATTTCAAGCTGAGCACCCTCTTGCTAAATGAACCTCAAAATATTTCCTTATGTAATTGGTTTTGTGAAAACAAGAAGATCGATGGCCTTATTACAGTATAGGTTGTGAAAAGAGAATCTTTAAATGAAAAAGAGAACACTTCCTAGAACACAGCATATAGTTGTGTTGCGTTATTAGAATATCTAAGTAGAACCAGTCTTAACTGGTTCAGTGTAACACTCTTGCATAATGAGCAGAGGTTCTATACGCGGTTGCAACTCTCCTGCATAGGACTCTGCTTCCGCTCGCAGTGATTTAACTTCTTATCTGCTCTTGAAGCTCCCCGGCTTTGCTTTCTTTTTTCTTCTACTTCAAACTCCCGGGCACGGTTTCCTTCTGAAAGTCACTTATTATTATCTACCGTATCCTTCTATTTTTCTCTCTCTCTGTTTTCACTAGGAACACATCACACCGGTGTCAGACTTCAATAAGCCTATATAGACAGACTCACCCAAGACCTGAACATTCATATTATCCAGTGTTATACAAACCTACGACTGAGAGTTTGGCCTAAAAATAAAACACTATTCTATTCGACACGCAGCATCTCTAGAAATATTATATATTCTCTACCACCCTCTATCCTCTTTCTCTAACTAACCAATAGCTTAGCTAGCTTAGTGGTCAGACGTCTTTGAGCCTACAGCCAAGACTGACCTAGGATAAATAGAATATTTTGCCAGGTCACCTTTGTGACAACAAAGGATAGTTGGTAAACTAACTTAATCTTAAACCTCTGTATTTTACGGTATCTTGCCCTCTCTTTTTACCGCACTAGGACTTCATTACACTGGGTCAGACGGAGTCGAGACGGACCTTAGTACCTAACACTCATAGCCGCTCGCCAGACTTCTATGAGCCTACAGCCGAGTGTCTGGTCTAAACCCCATTATTCTACTCCACACATACTTCTCACACACGTGTTCTCTCTCTACTTTTCAAATTGTCTTAATATAACTATTTCTCTCTATCTCATTATACACAGTGAGACTTTCTCACTTTCTCTTTGTCTCTTTTAAGCCTAAAATGCAAGAAATACTTATCTTTATAGACTGTATGTTTTCGAATATTAATAATATGAGATAATCATTGCAGCTTCTTCTAAGCATTATTTTGATGTAATAAAACTTTGTATTGAGGCAAATATAAAGCAATACCCCCTTGTGGTGATCAGCCAACCCACATCCTGATAACACCATTTTATTGGAACCTTCACAGGGCCCTGTGACTCCTTTAACTGAAAGTAACGTCCTTCAACTTTATTTGGACATAAACACTGGGTGAGAGTGCGTGTGTGTGTGTGCGTGTGTGTGTGTGTGTAGTCCATTTATTATTTACATGCATTAGTTACTAGTCTTACAATCATATTTGAGCAACAGATATTTGTAATTGGTAAATGGTAGATGGTGAAGGTATAGGTCTGAAAGAGAACTACCGGTAAATAAAATGAAGTCCCCTCGTAACGGCCCAGTACTCACGGTTTATTTCCAATAAACTGCACATATTTAGACTGTCTAGGGTTGAGATTTGATAAAGTGAAGATCTCCTCCTTGGAAAGCTACACACGAAGGGTTGACAGAGTATCCTCCAGAAACCACCCCCGAGGGTTAATTTCAAAACGGTAGGATTCTGGCTGTGAAAGGAGAGAGGCCGGTACCCAAAAAAAGGACATGAAAACAGCTCTGTGGGCACAGAGCACAGAACTATACTCTTCCTTGAACATATGGGCCTGCCATAGAATAGAGGGTGAGAGGGTCAATGTGAGTTACCAGTGTAAACGGAGGGACAGCAAGACAGTTTCTCTCCACTGTGGCACCCCTAATAGCACGACAGCAGCAAGTGTTTTAGTCCTTCCCTCGCACGGGTCACGACAGCAATATAGACCAGAAAATGGGATAAAGAAAATGTTACTCAGATAAGGCAAGAAGGGTATGTCCTCAAAGGAAAGAAACACATGACCCCCATACAGGCAGAGAGAGATATACACCTTAGTGAGACAGCTTGACTTTGATAATGAGATGTAAAGATCAAGAGAAAAGAGGGCAAAGAATGAGAAGCCCAACATAGATGTGGAGGTGGAGGGAGTTTTAGAGTAAAAATCATTAACAGAGGACAGAGAAAGGGCAGGAGATGAACAGCTTGTTTCTCGTCTCCTCTCTGGATAATTAGAACGTCAGAAAACCATTTCAGCTTCACCTGGAATGAGTCTAGGCTGACCCCAGTCAAACATGGCCTCTCCTGGGCACTGATTTTTAAACAACCACCATCCCAAACTCTAACTGAGAAAATTGCAAAAAGTATTGTAACTTAAAGCTAAGCCAGCAATCTTTCCAGTCACTTAAGCATAATTTACAGTGTAGGTGGAAAAAGTGATCAGTTTAAAACCAAACAGCAACCATAGACTATACTGTAAATAAAATGGACAATCCCAATTAACCACAGGTTTTCTGAATTACACATTTGAAGCTCAAGCTGTGCTGGATCTGGCCGTCATCTTTGCAATACCTGACTCCTACCTCCATACCTAAAACTCCAAGCTAACCAAAATAATGGAAGTCTGTGATTAGGCTGGCTCTGTAAATAGGAACACAAAGTGCCGAACACCGCTCACAACAATCGCAATGCAATTCCAATATGTGCTTTGGGGCTTCTTATTGCATTGAAGGGAGGTGTTTTTGCTTTGATTTCGCAAGCGTTTGAAAAAGACCCTGCCTTTAATATTTTTTCAACTTATGAAATTATATAGAACCACCCGCCTACCTCCATACAGTTGTCATGAGCAAGTAGCTACAGTATAGAGACCAATTTTTTTTTTTTTTTTTAGTTTTTTTTTAACCAGGTTGTTTATTAATGTTTGAATGTTGGACATTTTTATATGGGCACCATGGAGATTTACTTGTTTTTGGAGCCAGCCTCAAATGGACATTCGAGGAATTGCAGGTTTTGGTATTTCACATTGGATTCATTCTTCAGCCCTTCGTGTACAACACATGACCCTGTGGGTTCTCCCGCCATGCTGGCTAACGTTTGCTAGCCTCGCGAGACCATCCTGATCTCATGAGCTTCAGTTTAACTTCGCTGTGAGAAACAGTCTGGAGAGCTTCAAATCCTGCAACTTGAGTTTGAGTAACAACTGAACTTTCCAATCAACCTATCAGTACTGATGGCTTCGGGCGTGGTTTAGGTGTGACAACAGCGAAAGCTACTTGAAAACAACAATGACAGACAGATGATTAATCCAATCAAGTGCCAAGTATTTATTTAAAGTTCTAACAGTTTTGACGGGCGGCTTCCCAGATGGACTTGTGTCTAACAATCCATGTGGTGTGTTAGGTTAAACGTTTACCTCTGACTTTACTGTATTTTCCTGGCAAACTTGCACAATATACTTTCAAATGGAGAAGCTTTCATTAATGTGTAATACTAGTAGTATAGTAAGTAGTATGTGGGCCAAATACTTTTGTATTTATTATATAAGTGATAAATAGTAAAACTGACATTTTTACAAATATTTAAAAAGCTGTATGTTGTTACTTTAAAGTTCATATCAACTTTACCCGCCATCACTAAAACACACGTCATAAATCAGGAGTTTTAAAATAATGTCACAAAATGGACCACAGGGTAAATGCTGGTAGCTAGTGGAAAGAGTAGTAATATATTTTAATGAGTTTAAGTCACAAGAGAGAATACATTTCTCATTTAGGTCCCAGGCTACAAAAAAGTTTGTAGAGAACATTGTTAGACATTTCTTTAACGGTTGACCCTGAAAGATGTGAACTTGCGAATGACATTAACAACAATGCACTTTGTCAAATGTTTGATTTTCTCATTTAATGTTTCACATGCTAACTCTTAAAACTGGAATAACTTAAAATATCAAATAAACATCTATCCTGTAATATGACACCAACAACCACTGTAAAACATGTTTTATCTGCATGCTATAACAAGCAAAATGTCAAGCAACAAAACTGTCATTCCTTATACTTTGAAAGCAAGATAAAACATTTCAAATAATTATTCATGTCAATGAATAATTTCGGGTACAAGCGTCCGAAATGGGTTTTCTCAGGTGGATGGCTGGTGTCTCCTTTAGAGATAGGGTGAGAAGCTTGGCTATCCGTGAGGAACTCCGAGTACAGCCGCTGCTCCTTTGCGTCGCAAAGAGCCAGTTGAGGTGGTACGGGCATCTAGTAGGGATGCTCTTGGGAGGTGTTCCAGGCATGTCCAGCTGGGAGGAGGCCTCGGGAAAGACCCAGGACTAGGTGGAGAGATTATATCTCCACACTGGCTTGGGAATGCCTCGGGATTCCCCAGTCAGAGCTGGATAATGTGGTTCGGGAAAGGGAAGTTTGGGGTTCCCTGCTGGAGCTGCTGCCCCCGCAACCCGACTCCGGATAAGCGGGTGAAGAAATTGCAGAAATTGCCATCACATTGGGAACAGTGCTTAATTTCCTGTGTGGAATGTGGGCATTTGAAGCTGTTTAGTGTGACAGTAATAAGTGATTAACTGTACTGCAATACTAATAAAGTTCTACTATTCATGACGTATTGTGAAGTTGGAAAAAAGTTTATTTCTCTGTCCTGATACTGAGGGTGTAAAAAAAAAACGACATCACAAAGATTTGGAGTTGCAGACAGCTGAATAAAGCCAGCACATCTGACTTGATGGTAATGTCTAAACTAAATCTAAACTACAGGGCTTACATCTCCCAGGTAATTGATTTGAGTTCCCAGAGTGCATCTTTAGACAGGCAGGGAGGGTCATTGATTAAAAAACCTTATTTAGAAATACATTCCAACTCAAGATGTTGCCAAGGAACAGTCAAATGTGACACTTTTGTAAGACAACCTGTCTACCTGTGTGTACATCTCTAAAGTAAATCAAGGTAATTCGGCAGAATTGTGATTAAAGGTGGAGTCAGTGATTGTAAGTGAATTACACTTTTTTTTTATCTACTGTACTCATAGTCCTCTAGTTGTCTGTTCTGTTTGTTTGTTTCTACACAGAGTGGTGCAGACCGCACCACACAACCAGTGTTGCTTTGCGACTTTTCAGACCCTCTTAGCGACTTTATTTCTAACAGGTGACTAGCGACAAATTTAGCAACTTATTCAGACCAGGGGAAAGGCAGGAAATATAGATTTCTGTAATGTATTCTCATATGCTGTTTAGAGTAATCCCAGTCCAGCAGCGCCGGATTCTCTCCCTCTCCTCTTGTGCCGTTTTCAGACAGTCAGTAACTTGTGCTTGTGTGTGTGTGGTGAGGATTCAAATGAATACGTGATTACGACATCGATATGCAAATGAGCGCATGACGTCATCTGGCAACTTCTAGCAACGTTTGGAGCCAGTGTTAGCTACTTTCATTGGAGTTGGCAACACTGCACACACCATCCCTGCTTTGGCAATGATGCATGTCCAATGGGCGGGGCAAAGCCTCTGAGGGAGCACCCTATTGGCATTGTGGTGATGTTGATATTTAGTTTTAGTCAAAATATCAACAACCCTTCTCAGAAATCCCTGACCGCACATTTAAGGTGAACTTTGACACCCACACACTGAACATGTTAGATGTGCCCCACACTTGTGTGTTCTTCAGATATGCTTTATTGACTAATGAAGGCCTGGCTACCAAGAGGATAAGGTTCCCAAACAAATTGTTCCCCCTCCCTAAATCCTTTCATCCATCTTCAAGGTCAGCCTTGCTAGGTAAAAATGTCCTTCCCTGTAGTGTTCCCCAAAGAAACCTTATATACAGTGTGTGTGTGTATATATATATATATATATATATATATATATATATATATATATATATATATGACCGCATCAACGGCAACCTGTCAACGTGCAACTGCCCCATCCACCAAACTTCACATAGTGAAGTGTGATTCATCACCCAGAGAATACGGTAACCTTGGTAACCTTAGGTTTGTGTACAACTGCTTGTCCAAATAAATCACATTTGCCAAATTCACAATTAATTTCCGACGTTGGTTCCACAGACAGTAGTGAATGTTCCAACCGAGGCCTATTGCTTTGTTGTGGAGCTGTAGATGTTTCCACTTGGCAGGGCTGAAATGTTTTACAACTAATTTGTTTTTGCCAATGTGGCATCCTTTGATAGTTGGCCTACATGTTGAAAAGTCACTGAGCTCCAAACCGTTTTACTGCAAATGTTTGCATGGCTTTACATGATTTCACTTGATTTACAGTAATGGATAGTAGTGATACATGGCTGAGCCAAACTCATTAATTAGAATGTGGAGTCGCCAAAAACCTCTGGCCATGTAGTGTATATTCAGTCCCTCTCCTATAATCTCTGCCCGTCGTTTATTGGAGGTGATAATCTATTCCACTTTGCTTCCATACATCATATGGATTTAGTTTGTATGAGAGTTACTGTCCCCGTGTGTGAGCAGAGCACAGAGTGCGCACGTATGAGCATAAAGGTGTGTGCGCGTTTGATGTGTGCGCGCACGTGAACCTGTGCTACAGCAGGTCTCTGACTTCTATCTCTAGGGTCATTGGCTGGTAATTAGTTTTGCTCTAATGGCTGCCTGGTGAGGTCAGGGGATTCCTGTAATCCCTCCGCTATCTGTTCACCTCCTGCTAGCCTCTTAGCGCTAATCTTGCTAACCCATCTTCCCCTGCTTGGTACGCCTGTGCTCTAACCACATCTCTCCTTCGCTGTACGTACCTGTCGTGTTCTCTCTCTATCAGAAAAAGTATGATAGATGGCGATGAAATCTCTGATTGCTTTATCATTTTTTAAAGTTTCACTGAGAACACGTATTACACTGGACCATGGTTACTACTCCAAACTGGATGACCTGGACATGTTGAAGAATATATGGTATTATGACAATGTTTTGTTTGAGCAAGTCATGGTGACATTATATACTAAAAGGAAATGCTTGCAGTTTTGTTACGTTTCGTTGTTGAATTGATATGTCTGTAGTACAGCTTATACAATAATGCTGTGGGTCCATTGAATGTGTTTTAAAATTCAAATTCTCTCTCACTCTCACACAATCAGGTTTTAAATGTCCGACCCTCCCATGTTGTTGTAGGCGTTCATGCAGAGCTGTTTTAATTGCTAGCGTTCTCTAGTAAAGTAGTAGTAAAATACCTGCTACACATGTCTCACTCACACAAACATATTCACATTTGGCCATCTCACACTTCTCAGTTGGGGGTGAATGTGGGTGGGGGCTATATAGTCATACAGAGGATCATTTTTAACTCGCAGATTGTCTCTAAAGACTGCTCAAACTGTGAAACATCACCAGAAAGAACAGACCATCTGCAGCCACATCACCAATATCATCCACACTTTGTTTAAAGCTAACAGATGGAACTGCAATGTGCATATTCACACACACACACACACACACACTTCTCCAAGAAACACAGGACACATTCACCATCAACAGTGTGTGTAGGAAAGCACGTCGCTAAGTTACAAAAGTCCAAAACTGCGTAATTTCATTGTTGTCGTTTTGCGATGCGAGTCCTGCGATGAGTGTGAAGGATATTTCGGTATCAGCTAATGGAATGGCGGGGGTGGGGGATGTTGAAGACTAAACAAATAACAGACGGTAGGAATGCTAATCCTCAAAAATCGTTGCGCCGTGCTAATCATCACGGCAAGTCCAAAAAAAGTAAATAAACGGGAGGCGTCTGGCTCACCTGGCTCACTAAGGAACACATTAAGAAATGCAGCATTAAGCCAAATTAAAGCCTCAATTAGCAGCTTGCTGAGGGCCCCTGAGGGCGTCAAACCAGTGCCAGCATTGCATCGCCGCTCCCAACCCTGCTCCGGTACTGATGGCTTCCGTGGCTCGGCCAGGGAGAAGCACAGATCAAACAAAGCCCTAATTGCGGACGCTTAACATCATGAAAGGCAACGATGAGGTCTGCATGCGCTGCAGCCCAGTCAGAAGAAGTGGTGAAAATGTGCTCATAATTAATGTCTAGTTGTTCAAATGAAAGAATTAATATTAAAAGGGCAATTAGGAGACTTGTGTCAACTATGAAACGATAAGAGGGTGTGCATGTGAAAGAGTGTGCATGAGAGATATTGTTTCACTTGTCTGTGCCCATGTGTATAATTATTGCCGAGGTTGAGCTGAATTAGTTTTGATGTGCCTGCGACATCTGAAAACTTGCAAAAGCAAAAAATGTAAAACTCACACTAATTAAATTAATACTTTATTATAACCTTGCATATCTTCAAAAGTAATTTGAAAGGACACATCTTTGTCTCCCAAGTCTATATAATGAATAATAATCATTATTTTAAGGACCCTTGAGGTCTACAAGCTTCCTGGGTTTTATGTCTCATCTTAAAGGCATAATGGCTTTCAGAGAAGCAGACTGGCTGTCTGCTAGACATTAGCCCAATTCACGTCTCTTCTCTAATAGGTCCCATTGGTAGAAGGGTTTCCAGAAACTCCTTGGCATTTAGACAACATAATGAACTAATACCAGCATTTATTTATGGCAACTGTCAATGATCACAACATACTGTCTGACTACAACGTGATTACAACAGTAATAATAATATAAGTGCTGCAGTTCTATATCTGTATAATGTGTTATCGTGTTTGACCGCCAAAGTCACGAGTTTCTTTGACTAGGGTGATCACTAATGATGGGAAGTCCAGTCATCTTGTTCGGGGGGGGGGGGGGGGGGGGG